>PVIR01015344.1:0-38345 GCA_004026965.1 Petromus typicus
TACATATCTTTTCCCCGAGTGGATTGTCTTTACACTGTTACAACATTGCTGCTATTACTTTATTTTAGGTTTTTCTTTATTAGTATTGGATAAATTCCTGACATCTAGATAGCTTTCTGACAATAGATAGAGTGACTTCATTGTCTTGCAATTTGAAATCTTCTGGAAATGTTTCCTTTTGGTCTTAAATATCTGATTTTCATAATGTGTGCGTTTGCAGGGTGGTTTCTTTTTATTTACATAATAAATATTCACCAGGCAGACTCATATAAATGTTACTTCAGATACAAAACTGGAAGGAACAGCCAACCAGCTGACGTATGTTTTTTGCATTAACCCCTCGTTTCTTAGTAGGCTTCTTTCGTAGGTCTAGTTTTGTTTCGTTTCTATTTTAACCCTTCCGTCTGTCATCCTTTTCTAAACTCTGTCCTTGTTGAAATCAGTTGTTTTAAATCTCTTGGCTGCTATTATTGCTTCCATACGTTTGAGATTGAGTTTTCTTTGGAGCTGTTGTGTTTTTCTAACATGTCCTGCTGCCTATTCTGTGAGGCCCGTGCAACTGGAAATAAACTATTCCACAAAGGAGCTAGTGGTGTATTTATCATTCTTTCTGCATTTTTTTGGTTAACATTATTATATGATTTTTTACTCTCTGCTCTCCAAGGAGTGCTATGAATCCAAATATATTTGCTTTGAGCTAGGAGTGTATACTATTTCTCTGTTATACCTTATTAATCTTTAGCCATTTTGGAGACACTACTATCATTTTCATTGTTGATGTTACAATACTCTACAAAGGCATGCTCCATTTATCTCCTATAGACAGATCTTTGTGTTGGGGTGTGAATGTGATCACGAGTGTGTTTGAGCTCGGGTGTGGTTTTTGTTTCAGTCTTCTGGCCTTCCCTATAACTAGTTTGGCTTCTGCAAATGGAATTTTCTAAAATATTTACCTTAAGAGACCATTGTTGATAGACTGGCTAGACAAACTCTTGAGAGAGTTATGATAATAAAAGGAGAGTGTTTACTCAAGCCTATCTCAAATAGTTTGTACTGAAGTTAGCACTGTGTAGGAACGCACAGAGGCTCCCAGCATCGGCCACGGAACTTAAAACTCCAGGTCTGGGTAGATTTGATGACAGGGAAGGGCAGAGGAGCGGGAGAGGAGACGACGGAGTGATTGGGAATCTCAGTGCATTGTTACAGATTATTCCCTGGAAATGAAATCTCTTCCGGCTCAGTCTCAGCTCTAGATGACCCAAGGCCTCCCGTCTCGTCTTGTCAAATATCATCTTACCAGGGCTCATCACACTGCCTCACACACTATAAACTCAGTGCGGAAGTGTGTTTGATGCCAATATTTGCCTTAGTCCTGAGCATGGACATTTATATTTTTACGGGAGGAACCAAACTCCCACAGCACTGTATCTTGATTTGTGACCTTTCACATAGGTGCTCATTTATTATCGAGCTATTCGGTGTACATAGTTTCTCATCTAGGCTGTGGTTTAATTTTTGAAGCCGTGATTGTAGCATTCAAGCTTCTCGGGATCTGTATCAAGTTTACAAGGCAGTGTGATTCAGAAGTTGTACATTAATACAGCTGTAACACGCCCTGAGAAAGAAGGCCGTGTGTCAGCGAGCATCGAGCTCGAGCAGCAGGTTAGGGGTGACTGGTGTTTGCGCCTGTTGCCATCTTGGCCTTTTATTTGATGTTTGTATGATGTAAAAAGATGAATTCTGTTTTATAAAGGGTGGAGACACATAAATATTCTTTAGGACTTAAGTTTCATAGCTGTATTCAAAAATACTTTAGGAACCCCCCCACGTGATACTGGAAATATGGAGGGCCAGTAAGCAAACCATTGTTGCCAGTGTGGAGTTGAAAGCTTGTGGCGGCTGAGTAATTCCAGTTTTCTAAAGCTGTCTTATATTTCAGAATTCAGGACGGTGATGGCTTGAATCCAAGCATAGTTTTTTAATGCTGACACCTTCTACCTGCCACGAGCTTTACTCTTCCACGTGAGACAGTTGGATGCTGTGGAACTTAAGGGCTCCACTTTGGCCTGTACCAAACCTCGGCTTGAGTTTGAGTTTTCCCAATTTCCACGTGAGCATTTCTGAACTAACTCCCTGATAGCACATCTCTTAGCCTTCTGTTGAAGAGGAAATTAAGTCTAATTTGAGTTGTGGTTAGGGTGACAAGTCACAATAGATACCAGTTGCTCAGGACTATCTGTTATATAATAAAAGCTTCATTAAAATTGCTATTACTTTTAATATTGTGATTAATTTTTTTTCTCCTAACACAACTAAAATTCCTTGATGCATATGGATTATTATTTCCATTTTTTAGGGAGAGCTTTTCGAGGCAGGGGTCTCACTTGTTGCTTAAGTACTTTTAACTTCTCTAATGTTTTGTACTTTTTGGTAGCAGTCTTACATATCTTTTGTGAAATTTTTTTCTATTTAATGTTTTTGATAATACTTAAAAACACTTGTATTTTAAAAGATATATAGTTATGTATAGTTTATATATTATTAATATATAGAAATGAGGGGCTGGGGATGTAGCTCAGTGGTGCAGTACCTGCCTGGCAAGTACAAGATCCTGAGTTTCATCCCCAGTACCAGAAAAACATTACAACTGGTTTTTGTATATTGTGTATGCTGATAGTGTACTAAGCTTTCCATAATTTTATTATAGATTACTTTGAATTTTATTTGTTAAATCACAGGTTGATGAGGGATTTTCTTTTCCTTTGGTAAGTGTTATGGTTTTATTTCTTTCACTTGCCTTACTGCATGTGTGAGACCATCAGTAAAATGTTAAAGACAAATGCTGAGGATAGCCACTTTGTGTTAGGGGACAGAGGTCATAGGTAGGAACATCTCGGAGGACAAATCTCAGTCTCTAAAGTGTGTTGAGATCGTTAGTGGCCAGCACGTGTAAGTACCATGCTCTGCTCCAAGTGTTCAACTAGATTAGCTCATTTAACTTCCACATAAACTGCTACCTTTTTCACATTTAGTGTCCCTTAGAAATATAAGTTTTTCTGCAGTCTCCCCGGCCTCCAAATTGACAGCGTTGCTCATAGAATCACACTCCTGTCTATTTCACATTCTTCCTCCCTGTTGTGGTTTAGATCTGAGACGTCTCCCCAAACACTCATGTGCTCAGAGGCAGGGACTTTGGAACAGGACTGGACTGGGGGAGAGCTACGGATGACCTCCTCGTAGGGGATGGGGTCTGCAGAGGTGGTCACTGGGGTACGATTTGGAAGGGGAGCTCTCCCAGCTTGATCCTCCCTTTCCTCTCCTCCTGGGCCGCTGTCGTGTAAGGAATTTTTCTCTGTTGTGCTCCTCTGCTTGCTGTTTCTGATTTAGAACCAGAGGCCATAGGATAAAAGCATGAGTCATAATAGGCCTCTTCTCTTGTGCCTTGTGTGTTGGGTATTTGTCCAACAACAAGGAACTGACCGAGACATCTCTACTACAAATGGGCTCTTACAGCCTCTCACCCACAGTGACTAGAAATCACCTGGCTTCCTGCTTTTGATCCTTTTTCCACATTGTCTGCAGTTAGGGATGTAGAGATGCAGACGGTGCCCACTAAGCTAGAATGAAATACAAACTCTCTTAGTGTGATACATAAGACCATCTGTGATCTGGCCTCCCACCAATATCCTCCTCCCTACTCACTTTTCGCACTCTTCTTGGCTTTATTGGAAAATTGGCTCTTCTTTCACCAAGACATAAACAGAGCAGATACAACTTCTGGCTCTGCTAAGACACAGCTCCATTTTAATTCCCTGGTCACTCCATTCCATTCTGTGCGATACGATAGAAAAATAGAAGCTTAACCTTCTCTTCTATCCAGATCTACTGTCTACCAGGTATGTAGGCTTGAACACCTGTTTTGTGTTTTTCTTTTGCCATTTTTCTCTCCACAAAGTGGGGCTACTAAAAGTTCTTAGATCCTCCTAGGTTAAATGAGGTCATTCGTGTAAGGACTTAGAACCACCCAGTGCATATCAGCCCCATTTGATGTTAGCTGTTGTTATTATTATTACCATTTTTATTCCATTTGTGCATACAGCATTGGGGCAAGAACTGATGTAGGAATTTAGATATGTGTATTTTTAGAATTCATAATAAAAGTATTAAGAAAATTGTGGGGGATAGGAGAAGGGAACATAACCAAAACTTTTTCAGTTCAGTTTAGTCTCCTGTGAGTCAGACAGCACAGGCAAAATAATAAATAGGCAAAAATGAGATGGAGAAGAAGCTGAGTTTGGGCCTGATCCATGCTACTCTGGTCGGCCAAGATGGCAGACCCGAGCTTGCTACATCTTTTATTGAGTACCTCTGGCATCAGTAATCTTATAGGTCACCCAGAGGGCAGTAATTTTGGTACATCAGGAGTGACAAATGTAACAGGTCACTCAGGCGAAGATAGTCAAGTCTTTAGGTCCGCAGATTTCATAGCTGGTCTTTGGAAGAAAAGCTTGGACCAGTCAGTCTCAATTGTCCAATTAATTCTCCCAAGGAGGATTGCTCCCAATAGAAAATAATTCCATCCCTGTTTTCTAGGCAAAGATGTGGAAGATTAGAGGCTGAGACTTGCCACAGCCATTGTTTGCTGATAGACGGTAGATACAGAATCCCAACGCCAGAGTCGTAAGCCTTGCTTTCCCATCTCATCATTCTCCTTGCTTGTATGAATTGCTTGGGAAGCCGTAACAGCATATCACAGATGAGGTGGAGTAGTCAACAGAAAATGATTTCTCATAGTTCTGCAGGGTGGGAATTAAGGACGAACGTGGCGGCAAGGTTGGGTGCTTGGCCGCTCTTCTTCCTGGCCTGCAGAGGCCAGCCTCTTGCTGCTGCTTGCTCCGAGCACCTGGCTCTCTGGGGTCTTTGTGGGGTGATCAAGATCTCTGCCTTAATCTCGTTTGCTTATGAAGACATCAATCAGATCACTGTAGGACCCACTCTAAACCTCATTTTAACATCACCAGATTCTAGTGGTTCTAAGTACTTGTACATTTTTAAGATCTTGGCTTAGATATGTTTTTGTTTCTGAATTTTTCTTATCTTTGACTCTCCATACATATTTTTTCAGGTCAACTTTAATTCGTCTTAATTTTGGAGGGTTTTCAGGGACCTAGGTTCTATGATCATCTCTCTTTTGTGTTTTCAACTCAAGGGCTCCTGTTCATACCTATTAGTTCAGTTCTGCTGCAGAAAAATAATCTAAATATCGTTTTGAATTTGATCTCTTTCTGAATATTAAAATTTAGAACTTCCTTTTCTCTTTGAGCTGCTTTTAACAGCACCTAGACTTGGGTGTGAATTTTATTTTAGCTGAAATTTCTTATAAAGTTGTTCAGTTCACAAGGCTAATGTGGAAGTCCATACCACTCTTTTAAAATATATATATTTAATTTAAGTTTTGATTACTAATTATATATTAATGTGGTTACTTACATTCTGTCTGAATATTCAGTCTCATATTGCAGCACATGATGCATCATAGTATACGTTGGTCAAACCAGAAAGATGAGCTTTTGAATCTTATCATTTCTTTGGGTATGAACTTACCTTCTTTTAGATAATCATGACATGTGTAGTTGGTGACAGTGAATATAGTCATCCCACTGTACTGTTGCCACTGTACTGCTGAAAGCCACAACTCTGTAACTGAGTTTTGGTGCTCTCTACAAGCTCACTTTATTCTTCCTCCAAACTTCAGCCCCTGGTCATAACTATTCTACATACAAGTCAACTGTTTTCAGTTCCCACATGTGAGAGGAGCACGCAGTGTTTGTCTTTCTCTGTCTGATTCATTTCACTTGCTGTATTGTCTTCCAGCTCCATCCGTTTTGTTGCAGATGATGGGTCCCCTACATGGCTCAGTAATATTCCGCTGTGTTATCGGCCACGTTTTCTCTATTCATCTCTTGACGGGCATCTCAGCTGATTACATTTCTTAGCAACCATGAGTAGCACTACAGCAAACACAGACTTGCAGGTATTTCTTTAGCACACTGAATTAATTTCCTTTGGCTGTATACCCAGAAGTGGAATAGCTGGGTGGTATGATAGGATGGCTCGCTTTTGATTGTCAAAATTTTGAATTCCTTATATATTCTGGATGATAATTTTTTGTGAGATGAACAGTTAGCAAATATTTTCTGCTACTCCATAGATTGTTTCTGTATCACCGCTTTTGTTGTCCAGACGCTTTTTAGGTTTATATAATCCTGTTTGTATATTTTTGCTTTTTTTCCTATGCTTTTTTGCTCATTTCCAGAAGCTCATTGTTTTTGCTGATGTCTTGAACTGATTTTCTTTGAGTGATTTCATCATTTCTCATCTTTCTTTTAGGTGTGTGATTAACTTTGAACTGATTTTTGTATAGGTGGAAAGAAAGGGCTGAGTTTCGGTCTTTTGCTCAGCACTTACTAAGGAGGCGGCTTCTCTGTGTTTTCAGTGCCTTTTGAGACTCAGTTGACTGTAAACGGCCGGTGGTGGCGCACGCCTGCGCTAGCTACCCCGGAGGCTGACGTGGGAGGACCGCTTGAGCCAGTTCTGGACTGCAGTGCGCTGTGCTCATCGGGTGTCCGCACTAAGTTCCGCGTCAGTGTGGTGACTTCCTGGCAGTGGGAGACCACCAGGTGGCCTAAGGAGGGTTGAACTGGCCCAGGTCAGACACGGAGCAGGTCAAAACTCCCATGCTGATCAGTTGGCTGTAAATGTACGTGTTTATTTTGGGGATTTTTGTTCTGTTGGATTATTATTGTTTTGTTGTTGTTGTTGTTTTGTGGTTGGGTTTTTTTTTTTACATGTAATATGCTTTTTTGGGCTACTAGAGCTCTGCAGGATGTCCTGAAATCAGGTACTATGATGGCTCTAGCTTTGTTCTTTAGGTTCAAGTTGGTTTTGGATATTGAATCTTTTTAGGATTTTTTTTTCCTTAGTTCCATGTAACTGGTATTTTGATGGTCACAGCATTGAATCTGTGCATCATTTTAGGGAGTGTGAGCGTTTTAACAGTATTAGTTCTTTGAACCCATGAATGTGAGAGACCTTTCCATTTTTGATGTGTGTCTTGTTCAGTTTTTCTCATTGATGTTTTATAATTTTCCATTATAGAGGTTTTCAGTTCCGGGGTTACATTTACCCTGGCTTCATTTATTTATTTCTTTTAGGAGTTACTGTTGTTAGTAGGACTGTTTTTGTGATTTCTTTCTCAGCAAGTCTGTGATTGCTGTATAAAGTACCACTGGTTTTTACGTATTGATTCGTATCCTATAACTGTTGAATTTATCAGTTCTAATAGTCTGGTGCAAAATCTGCAGCCGTTTTTATCTTAACTCATGAGATAAAACATAGAGCATTTATCTAACTGAATCCAGGTTATTACTTGATTTGGCCGATTTATTTCCTAAGCTTATTATTTTCATATTAAGAAAATAGACATTTAATTGTTTTTTATTTTCAATTAAATTGGACTCTTTTAAATTGGAGTAAATTTTAAATTGGACTCAGTTAAATAAATTAAATTAGACTCTTCATATTTCAAAGGGCTATTTTGTATTTTCTAGATACAAATAAAAATAATTAATTATTTTGTTCTAAAATTAAGAAATTTGAAATATTAAGTTCTATTTTTAAAAATAATGTGTAGTTATGATAGTAGTGTATGGGGCCGTCCTGTGTTGGTAGAATTTAAACTTTCTTTTCAGTCAGAGTAAAAGGGAACACTTCTCATGAAGTATGCAGTTACATCCCACAGTGAACTGCCAAGAGTCTCTCTGGAGAATTCAAGTATTATTGAAACTGATTGTGTGGTACATTTAAAATTTATTTCAAAAATTCAAAAGCGACCAGGAACTTTATAAAATGTTGAATGTGATTGAACTTTTTGAATTTTCTATTTCTACACAGGGTAATATCAAACTGATGATGGTAATTTGTAAATTGTACTTCAGATAATTAAATCTGGGAGCTATTTTTGCTTGTTTTATGTGTTCAGTGTCTCCTTCCCTTTACCTGTGAAACTGTCAGTCCTGTGAAGCACTTCTGTGTGAAGATTAGGAAATGTAAACTTAGATGAAGAGAAGAAAAATGAAATGGAATATTAAAGTAGTGTACATAAGTAAAATTACTTAACTTTTGTTAAAATTTAAATGATCTTCATTTAATTTTCTAAGTACTCTTTAAGTATTAAAAAGAATGTCTTTTTCCAAAACACCGTTAAATGCACATATCTACATATATATGTGTATACATACATATATATAAAATATCTTAACTCGAGAAATATTAAATCAGAATAAAAAATAACTTACATGACAACTAAATATAAGATTTAAAAATTTAAGTGCTTTACATAATTTTACATGATATAAAGTGCATCCGTTTCAAGTGTACAATTTCTATAGCGCACAGTTTGTTCTTTCAGGGTACACAGTTTGGCGCATTTCAGTTAACTGTGGACTTGTGTGACCATTGTCCCCGTCCAGCCTCGGGGCAGTCCCTCCCACA
The DNA here is from genome assembly GCA_004026965.1 of Petromus typicus. NCBI lineage: Eukaryota > Metazoa > Chordata > Mammalia > Rodentia > Petromuridae > Petromus > Petromus typicus. The sequence goes on from PVIR01015344.1 coordinate 8,554, forward strand.
CCTGCTCTGGTCGTCTTCCTCTCAGCTGCAGGCGACTTCTCATCTGTTTTGTGTATTTTCAAATTTTCTCTCTCTGGAATTGTACAGTGCGCAGCGTGTGTGTGTGTGTGTGTGTGTGTGTGTGTGTGCGCGCGCGTTTCCCTTCTAGCGCAATGCTTTGACCAAGTGTCAGTGCTCAGTAACTTTCCATCCCACGGTGGATGTATTGCAGAGACAGCACCGTCTTCACTTAGCTGTTACAGTAACTGACTTTAAAACACATCCCTTGTGGAAACTGAGCAAAGAGCAAAGACACAAGAATACAAGAGTTATTATTTCTAATTTTATATGATTTTAATTAAAAAATTGCAAAATATGTCTTAAAAATAAAGTAATAGGTAGAAAACAAGAGCAGAAGGCCTCTCCTGACCCAGATCCCACATTTCTTTACATGACTGCCATCAATTTACTTTTTGTATCTGTCTAGATTGTACACAAATACGTGCATATAAATACATACTGTGCACACATACATACATCTGTGTCCACATATAGTTTATGTTTTAACAAAAATGGAATCACAAGGCTTAATATCTCAACATATGTTTAGCAACAGAGAGAAAAATATTCTTATGACTTTGTTGGGTTTGGACATGACTGAAAAGTATTATAGATTAATTTATCTATCTCTACAATGGAGAAAAGTTAAGCTTTGTAGACTCCAGATCGTGTCAGTTATTACAGTAAACATTTTAGCTTTGTAAATCCCTCTGCATTTCCTTGCAGGATACTTCGGCTCCGCCTGTGAGGAGAAAGTGGACCCCTGCGCCTCGTCGCCGTGTCGGAACAACGGCACTTGCTACGTGGACGGGGTGCACTTCACCTGCAGCTGCAGCCCGGGCTTCACGGGTCCCACCTGTGCCGACCTCGTGGACTTCTGTGCTCTCAGCCCCTGTGCTCACGGCACCTGCCGCAGTGTGGGCACCAGCTACAAATGCCTCTGCGACCCAGGTGGGTGCTGCCCGGGGCTGTGCTTTTCCTTCTCAAGTCTCCAATGACTGCTCGTGTTTCCTCAGGATGCAGGCAAGTGTTCGTGCGCGGGGGGGTGGTACATTTGGAAAGAGAAGTGAATTCCACTCTTTCTAACACATTTTATCTTTAGAATTACTCTTTTTTTTTTTTTTAAGGTTTTTTGAGACAGGGTCTCGCTTTGTGGTTTGGGTTGGCCCTGAGCTCAGCCTCCAACTCACATCACAGCAATCCTCCTGCCTCTGCCTCCCGAGTGCTGGGATGACAGGCGTGAGCCACCACGCCCGGCACTGTGGTATGTGGCACTGATTGCTGCTGGGGTGAGTCTCCAGGCCCAGTATTGTTATATGGTTACACCCAGTATTGTTATGTGGTTACCGGGGATCGAACCCGGGCCCTTGCGCTTGAAGACTGGTGCCGGAACCACTAAGCTATATCCCCGGCCCTTTAGAATTATCTTGGAAGGGCTTAGAAATACTTTTGCCCTTTTACATGTACAATCCACATTCATGGTAGAAAAATTTGCAAATACAAAAAAAGGAAAATGGAGGAAATTACAACAGGCTCAATCTTACAACAGATAATTATTTTTAGCAATTTACTATAGGTCATTCTAGAATGTTTGCTGTGTGAAATCTCTTTTACTTTTATGTGCTTTGGTTAATGGAATAGGTTTTTCCATTTTAATGTTCATGAAAACACAACGCAACTCATTTATAGTTGTGTCATCTATTAAAATCCTTACTCTGTGCATAGTATATTACACTTCTGACTTTGTGTGAGACATTCAAAAGCTCCATCATTTATTTTCCAAATATCTGTTGTGTTTATAACACTGATTTTTAAGTCTGAAGTTTTTTTTTTGAGAGAAGGTCTCGCTTTGTACTTCAGGCTGGCCCCAAACTCACTATGTAGCCCAGGCCAGCCTTAAACTCACAGCAATCCTCCTGTCTCTGCCTCCTGAGTTCTGGGATTACAGATGTGAGCCATTGTGCTTGGCTTGTGCTGTGTGGTCACTGATGATCGATCTCGGGACCTTGCGCTTGCCAGGCAGCCTCTGGAACCACTGAGCTAAATCCCCAGTCCTTAGGGAAATGTTGATAACCAGTTGATGTGATTACTAAAAGTGGTCTGTGTTTGGTAGTGGTGCTGTCTGAGCAGGATGTACAGGCAGCCCTTGCGTAGCCCTCATTCCCATTCTGGCTGTGTCTCCATCCTTGCATGAGCTGGCAGTGTAGCATGCTTCCCAGCACCAGTCCCACACATGGCTGCCTGGCCGGCTGGCCAGCACCTAGCTTTGCTTGACCCTTGTCTCCCCACCACTCTTTCTTCCCTAGCACATTACTGAGGCTCAGCTTCCTTCCTTGCATTCCCACAAGGACCCATAATATCACTTTCCCAATCTTCACAACATTAGGCAACTGTGCACTGCAAAGGATATTTCACTCCCAAGAGATCATGGCGATCCCATAAGAGTATTCCATCTTCTTGATGTCCTCGCTGTCGTGGCTTGTGCAAGAATGTGCTATGATATTTCTACAACCACAGAATCTCCCAGCAATGCACAGATTGTGTCCCCATCCTGAGGCGACAGATGCTGTATTAATTATCCTTGTTTGTGTGTATCTCTCTCTCAAAGGTAGGAGGAAGTGTGCTATTAAAATAGCTTTGTATTGACAAATAACACGAAGCAGCCACTGAGTAAGCAACCATCACTCTAGGTTCTGGGCTGGAAGCATCTTGGCTCTGCTTCTTCTTCTGCTGAGGCCTGAGATGCCCCTGAAGTTTTGGTCCCACACCTGTCACCACAGCTGCAGTCGTGGGCTCAGCTTAGATTCCAGCCCAGGTGCTCCTGGCTGTGTGGTGTTGATGCCTGACTCGGAGCTTCCAAAGGACACATCTCATACTCACAAATTAAAGGCGTTAGCAGGAAATGCAAGGAAGCATTTGAAACGTATTGAGAAGCCCTTTTCACACAGACTCTTAATTCTCTGCTTTTCTAAGCAGTTGATAGTTGGCCAAGTTCCTCTTTCCTTTCTGCTCTGAAATACAGAGTGGGCTGCTTAAGCTGCCTGGTAACAGTAGTAACAGCGTCAGGATGAGAGAGAGGGAGAGACAGAGAGAGAGAGAGAGAGAGAGAGAAGAGAGAGAGGAGAGAGAGAGGGTTTATTTTCAGTAACTGGCTCATATGATTGTGGCGCCTGGCAAGTCCACAGTCCTTAGAGGAAGCCGGTGGAAACTCGGCGAGGCTTCGGAAAGCCAGGGGTGAGGTTTCTGGGTTGCATATTGAGGCCAAATTCCTTCTTTTTGAAATCTCCGCCTTTGCTCTGATGGTTTTCCGGGAATTGGACGAAGCCCATTCACATTATCAAGGACCATCTACTCTCCTTCGAATCTGCAGATTTAAATGTTAATCTTGTCTAAAAAACACCCTGCCTGCAACATCTGCATTAGCAGGCGAGCAGAGATCTGGGGCCTGGGCATGTCCCGGCCGAGGGTGAGGACCGCAGTCACGCTTTTCGGGTCTTCACCGCGCTCACAGTGAAGGCTTTCCTGTGAGCCTTGAATGTCAGGAGAGCACTTTCCTGGGTTCGCGCTACCTTCTGTCTTGCGGGGCGAGAATGGGGCCCCATCTTACCCGCCTGGATGAGGGTGGAGGAGCCCTGGATCCGCGCTCGGGAGCAGGCCCTGCAGGGCTGTGCCCTCCCCGCTGGGCCGCAGTGGCGCCGAGGTCTCGCTGGCTGACCGAGCCGACTGCTCATGGAGCCACGTCCCGCGGGGGGCGACTCGCGGGGGCTCGTCCAGCACCGTTCAAGATGTCACACAGCCTGTGCGTCCGCCGTCAGCGGGGAGCGGAGCGAAGGCCCCGTCAGGAGCCCTCCGCCCTCCTCATCTGACTCCAGGGCCTCCGCTCCCCCTGAGAAGCCCCACCAAGAAGACGAGAAACAGCTCCATCCTTTCCACCCCTTCTCTGACTGCTTTTAACTGTGTTAACACTTCCCTCTGCTTACTTGGTGTATTTTTAAAACTTTAAATTGAGCAGAAATTATTTAAAGATAAACGTTGCTTCTTAACAGTACCAAGTAGAGCTGCTCAGCATGTGTGAGGCATCTTCCATGACTCTCAGCATAAAATACGTGGCTCAGTGTTCCTGGCCGCTCTGGAAGAGGCAGTGAGGGTGGTGGACGGGACGTGTATGTCCGTGAGACGCCCGCTTCTGGCTGTGACCGCAGGAGACGTACAGGCCCCTCGGGCCTTCGCTTCTCCCTCGGTCAGGAACAGAGAGGGCTGTGTTTTGAGAGGATTTAATGAGAGCCACGCAGCCTGTTCCCACGTCTCTCCATCCGCAGAGATTCCACGCGCGTCCCTCGAGCGCAGAGTGCTGTACTAGTCCCTGCGAAGGTCCACCTTTCCCTCTCTCGGTCCTCTGCGGGAACATCTGCCACTTCCTGGTGCAGCACATTCCTTGGTAGGCCCCAGGGTCCTGCATGCCGCCCCCTGCTCGGCCGTGTCCGGGCGATCCTCCGAGCTCTGCCTGGGCTGAGGTGTCAGACTCGGAAGCTGCAGCCCCGCTTTCCGAGGCTGCCTCCCCAGATCATTAGGTGACATTGTGTAAAATAAAACAGGCAGTTTAACATCTGGCAAGAATTTACATTTTAAGAGGTGCACATGACAAGTCTGTGAATGTGAAATTTCTCATCTTAATCTTTTGAAGCATGTAATTGCTTTCCCACTAGTGTTGCATAATAGAAGGAGCTCGTGAGAATGTGAGATTGGGTGTCTAGTGGCCAAGCAGCGAGCCTGATTGTGCTTTCAGACGGCACAGGGGCCACTTTTCACACTGACAGCAGACCGGGATCATGTCAGGCTGGTAATTAGTCCCCATCTGAAAAAATGTCATTTTGATTACTGCAAATCAGGTCTGTCAGGTGCTTTATTTGCAAACTTCATTTTTAGTTTATCCAACCCAGGATTTCTGATGGCGTTTTAATATTAAATAATAAAATGTAAGCACTGAGTAATCCCCGAAATGTTGTCTCTCAGTGACAGTGTTAAGTGATGGGACTTCTATTAAAAGAAGTCGGAAATTGAAACCTGAAGAGCAGGAGAGAGTCGTGCGTGGAGCTGCTGCAGACATAAGGAGGGTGCTTGCCAGGGTCCCCCTTTGCCCTTGCGGGTGGCACCGGAAGCAGGGTGTTTTCACACAGTGCTGGTGCCTGGAGGTGGCACGGCAGGAATGAGTGCTGCAGACGACCAGGACTAGAAGCAGCTTCTTTGGGAAGGCACCTGGTTCACCTGAGTTCGTTGGTTTTGGCCCCCGGCTCATGCACTAGAGTGATTATCCTAAGTTTATCTGTGAGTTGCACCAGCTCAGCCATTAAGAATGTGCCTTAAATGTTACTGCTGAAGGTAGTAGCTACGATAGAAAGGGCTGCAATTTTTTACATGGAAATACATATCAACTTCTGTTTTCTTGAAAAAACTCTTTGATGCCCATCGACTGAGCTGCCTGTCGGCTGCCTGTCCTCCTTTAAGCACAAGACCTGACCTCCCTCCTCTGCCTACTTTTCTCCACTAACAGGCTGCTGACTATGTTACCTATCTGGGTATACCAAATACTACAAAAAAGGGAAGTTTAGGCTTCACTGAAATGAATTTTTTTTTTTTTTTTTTTGCTAAATGCTTTTCCCCTTTTTACTAAAAGAAATTATAAGAATTTCAGATACTTTAAAAAACTTTTTTTTTTTAACTTGTGGGCTTCATTTCTGGTCTTTGTGGGTCATAAGACAGTTAATGTTGCTTCCTACTATTATGTTCAGGCTTGGCGATGTCAGTACTCATGATGGTGTTGGCTTTAAGCAGAATTAAAGGTAAAACTTGATAGCATTTTAGTAGCAGTTGAACAGCGATAAAGAAATCACTACACCTAAGAAGATAAGAGGACGTGCCGCCTTCTCTCATAAACATCAGACGCGGACATGAGGAGGTAGCCCTTGCTCCTGCCTTGTAGGCGTGTGCTGGACAACTTACATCTGCGGACATGAGGAGGTAGCCCTTGCTCCTGCCTTGTAGGCGTGTGCTGGACAACTTACATCTTTCATTAACCAGATAATTTTACCTGGCCCACGAGGGTGAAGGCGATTTTTGTGTTTGACAAGTTGGAGGGGTTCTGGATCTACAAAGCATTTTGTTCTTGAGAGTTGTAGGTTGTGTAGATATGATCTAGTTTCCCAGATCGTAATTCTGTTGTCATGGCCTTTCTGTTTTATACTTCAAGGTGTAACACCACCCTCTCTGTCTGGGTCACAGAAGGAAACCTTATTTACCTAGCTACAGCTGTATCAAAGGAGGACGATTTCACTCACCACAACATGTACTCGGCCTAGGAAAGCTTAAGTCTCTATGTGGATAATGTAATGACGCTAAGAAATGAAGGAGAACAACTCAGCCACTGGCATCAGGAGCTTGTCTGATATTTCAAGTAGACCTTGACATTATTAGGGGCTGGTCTGATTCTCACAGGTGGGTCATGGTGTCTACAAATCCCACAGAGTTCTCGTATTGTACATGAGCACTCAGAGGCAATGATAAAGTGAAATAAAACAAGATCACTTAATATGTTTAAGAAGATCACTGTGCAACATATAAAGTGCTAAACATTCCTTTCTTTTTTTGTTTTTAGTGTCCACTGAGTTGATAGTTACAGCATTAGCCTTGCACTAGCCTGCCCTGTCTATAGACAAGAGAAACTACGATGCCCAAGGATAGAATTCACTCCAATGTGGATGCTCTCTGCCCCAAACCACCAACCAGAGTTCCAGTCCTATAATAAACATTGGCTTCTTTCTTAAGGGTTCACACCATTGTGCTCATGGAGAACATTCTTCCCTTCTGCAATGATAAAACACCCAACAGAACCAGCTCCAGCTGTTTCCCTGGTGACCTTCCATTGAAAGGCACAAACAAAACTTAACTGATGGAACTGTTCAAAATATACAAGTTGGGACTTGATTGAATTAGATATGAATTTTCATGTTAACCATAATTCAATCTGAATTCTGAGATTCATCAGTACTCACTTGGCTATAGGACAAGATGCATCAGACTGAGTAAAAAGTAATCAAGATGAAAAGGACTGAGGGTGAGATAGAGTAAGGATGGGTAGGCTGAGGAAAGATGTAGATGCAAAGGACTCTGGGGATATTTTGCATTAGAGGGAAGATGAGAACTGACACATTTAGTTAGATGATTCTCATAGTTGGAGTATATCATGCAATCAAGGAGAAAGTGGAAGCCAGATTGTCCGGCCAGGAGCACTTCTGTGAAAAAGGGAATTACAGAAACTTAGTTGTCAGTGGGAAGTGGAGTCCGCGGACCTTTAAGGACTTCAATTTCAGTAACTGGGAGAAAAGTGGAAATATGCAAAAGGGCATTCAGGATCTTGGTTGTCGCGGTCAGAGGCGGAGTGTTTTGAGGGGAGTTGGAGCTTAGGGAGGAGCCTGAAACCCCTGAAATATGGAGTTTGCATTGTGTGAACATTAGGAAAGCCATGGAAATTGTGAAGATAGTGGAGAGTGAGACTATTAAAGAGAGAGGCCAGCAGTCCGGGAGAGAGTTGGAGAGGTCTTCCACTGAGGAGAGGGAGAAGGAGCAGCTATCCCACACGGCTTTCTGGCCCCACTCTAAATGCCAATCCATAGTGTGAAAGTATTAATGAAATGACCTTCATTTACCACGGACCTCCCTGCTTCCCCAACTTAAATCCTTCAGAACTGGATCTTGGCTGAATGAACACAGAAAGGTATGAGATTTGCTCACTAAAATGGGAGCTAGCACCAGTCACTGCATCTTCCTCCCTGGAGGATGGTTGGGAGTGACTGTCAGTTGTTGGAAGGTGGCTGTGACTCAGATGCCACTGACGCATTCCAGAGCCTTGTCGTCAAGCCTGTGGCCCTGGAGGTGAGGTGAGAGCTCACTTAAAACTAGAAGTTGTACTTGAAAAACGTAGGAATGCTTACACATTTCCATCAGTCTCCCTCGAAATACCCTCGGCTTCTAACACATGAGGCCATCAGACCCTCCTTCTGGTCTGGTCTTACTTGTGCTGTTGTGGCTGCTTTGATGTCCTGGATCAATTACAACTGCTTACCTCTCATGGTCCTTTGGCTTTGGAGAAGAGCTAGAAGTTGTACAGTGACAGGTCCAGCAGATAAAGTGGACAAAGACACTGGTGTAGTACAAGCCTGCCTTTCCACTGGATGGCATATGCAACAACATTTCCTGCATTTTTCATAACACCTTATAAAGACACTTGTGAAAGAGCAGTTCTAGAAAATGCTTCAGAAAGTTGCAAGAGCAGTGGGATAGGTGTATGCAAACTGAGGGCATTAATGTCAGTGTGTCTTTTACTGTGATGGTTTTATTTGCTGTATATTTTATCACACCTTATATTTTGTAAGTAAGGTATTAACTCTTTTTCAAGTTTATTTTTTACTAGTGCATGCTTGCAGTACATAATGATCACATGTATTGTGGAGCTTTGGTTCATGCACGTAACATATCCTCATTCTTCTGTCCCCCCCGCCATTCCTTCCAACTCTTGGTCTCCTTCACATATACAAAGGTCCTATTCCATTTTTCCTCATCAGTTTTTTTTTTTGTCATCCTGTTCCTCTGCCTTTCTTTCCCTTCTCTTATGTACCTTCTCATTTGAAAAAGATCTTCCTATTCCCTATTATCTTTTATTTTGCTCTTCATATTCTGATATTCATCCTATCAGAGAAACTATGCAATATCTAAGCTTGTGTGTCTAATTTACTTCACTCTATATTATGATCTCAAGGTGCATCCGTTTATCTATAAATCCTTCCAGCTTATCATCCCTCTTATCTTCTGTAGTCGGAAGTTTTACATGATGAAGTCATGAAAGTGGTCTGGCTGTTGAGAATGTCTGAGGATGGACAGTTAGAACTGAAATCTTTCCCACTTTGCTTCTGTTGCTCGGTGTGATGGACGGGGCCTGGCCTTACCACCTAGAAGAGCCAAAGTGAGGGCCCAGTTCTAGCTCCCAACAGTTGTGCTGCCATTGCTTTGCTCTTCTGTAGAGGGTGCAAGAAAATAATTGGATTGTGAAGCTCAAATGAAACAGCATAGGTGGAGATCCACTCTGAATCCACACGGTGAAGAGGCAAGAGTCCACACATCAGACATTCTTCTTCCTGGAAAAGACGATCATGGAAGTCATTAAATCAGTACTCCAGTTTTCTTCACGTGAGGTTCAAGGTTGGAGTTGGATTACACATGAGATCAATTTTCATTACTCTTGAATAATGAATGCACATGATGTTGGCTATCTTGATCATGGCTCTCCGTGACTGTGGTGATAACTTATTAAGCACCAGGGGTCAAGCAAAAGGAACTGAAAAGGTGGTTTGACACACCGTGCTCTTCTGATATGTACGTATGTGTGTATTTACTGTACTGAGGACTGAATTCAGGGCCTCACCTGTGACAGGCAAGCACTGTACCCCAGAGCTACATCTCCGTCCCTTACCACTGTCCTTTGAAGTGGGACCCATGGTTGTGACCATTTCTAGACTGGTGACTCAGCTAGTTAAGGATGAAGCCAGGATTTGAACCCAGGTATTTGAGGTTCAGAGCCTTTGTTGCCTCAGAATAAGTAGGAAATGGCATCTCACTGTGACCTGGATGCACTAATCCTGGCATATGACCGAAAAGATCTGTTGTCACCCTCACTCAGCTCTCCTGATGACCTCATCTTGGCCGACTTTGAGTAGTTTCCATCTCTACCTCTAGACTGGGTCAAACCCCTGACATATCATTTCTCTTGCTCTGCGGTTACAGAATTCCTATGCTTTTGTTTACAGAGAAGGAAATAGAAGCGTTGAGAGTGTGAATCACAGGTGGTGGTGACCATGTTAGTCACTTTCCTGCTGCGGGGACAGGGAACCTGACAGCTACAACTTTAAAAAAGAAGCTTATTTTTGGCTCATGGTTTTCAGAAGATTTCGTGCTTGGCTGACTGGTTCTGAGGTAGAAAAGCCTGGCGGGAGGGCACAGTAGGGGAAAGCAGCTCAGCCCACTGCAGCGCGGAAGTGGGAAGAGAAGGCGGAGCCGGGGACAAGAACCTCCTTCCAGCTCACTCCCATTTCTCACCTCCGACCACACTCCACCTCCCGACGACACATTCAGCTGTGACCTCTCTGACCTTTGAATCCACTGGCAACTACTGCACCCTGTGACCTCATCAACCTCCCGACACATGAGACTTTTGGCAGATATTTGGGACGTTAACCATTAACAGTGACAAATTCCCCATCTTAACCTAGACTTACCTGACACAAAGACTTGCCCTTGATCTGCAGACCAGCTTTCCTAGAAGCCGGGGTGCAGCTCCCCAAGTTAGATGGCCTCTCACTTAACTTAAACCCCTCCCAAGACAAACTTACTGACCCCTCTCTCAGCATGTGCACTTGCGAAAGCCAGGTTTGAAAGGTGACCTTGACTGAGTGTAGTGAGCGACTGCAGCAGACAAAAACTTCACTCTTCCCAGCCGGAGGAGTGCGGCTCTGACCTGAAGAGAACTGAACTCCTGCCTCTCGCACCTCTCTGAGATCCCGCAGTCTGCTTTGATACCGATGCTGAGGACTGCCTGTGATGGGAGCGTGTGATTTCATTTGAGCTGATGTCTGCCGAGGGCACCTAATTAAAGAAGCTGTCTATCTGTGACTCAAAGGAGAAACAGACAGAGCCGCATGACAGACGCGTTCCCCTTCGGCTTAGGTAGTTTCTCTTGATTGGTGCCTCTCACTTCTATAATGCCGACCAGCACTTTTTTCTTAGCCTCTGGATTCCTGAAAGCCTTCTGCACTGCTTATTGTATACCATGGACTCCTTTGATGTTGCTTTTTGCCTGGTTTTGGAAATGTCATGGTCCCGAAATGTTCTTCTTTCTTTATACTTGGCTTGTGGTATTGTTAGTTCGCTGTTTTGAGATCACTTGCATGGCACACACATTCAGTAGTGCTCTTTCCCAGAAGGTTGGATCAGTAGCAGTGACTCCTGTCAGCATCTCTGCTCAAAGATCCAGTGGGCCTCAGCCTCGGGACCAGAAACTGTAACAGTGTGCATTAGCGGCGATGGCTGGGGTCATGTGGTCGACGGTGGCCTGCATCCTGAGTTCCAGCTGCATAGCCGATAAGGAGGTTCGGCCATGTATCCTCTGTTTTCCTAGACTTCCAACATTCACGGTGATTTTTCAGGCATGATCAGGTGCTTTCGGGGTGGTATGGCTATAGACCATCATGCTTTTTAAATTCTTTGATGATTTGTATTTGTATAAAACCTTAGGGGCAATGCCTGGCATTTCTTCCATTGCTTTTAAAAAAAAATCACACCCATTAATGTCAGTTTGAAAAGACTGTGAAGTTGTCACAGTCATTGAGTGCTTTTATACAATTGCTTCAGTTTTAATGAAGACAGAGCTCTTAGTTTGCCTGAAGGGGACTGATGCACGGCCGCTTTAAATCCCAGTGCATCGTCAGCTCAGTCCGCAGAACGACGTCCTTTCGCATCTCACTCAAGTGAGCCTGATGGTAGCCACAGTCCTCTGCTTGAAGATGCGTTTGCTTTACCCACAGAGGCCCTTGGTGTCTGGACTGAAGTGTTGGCGATGTGTCAATGATGACCAAAATTGTGTTTTATTTTTATTCTCCCAGATGTTTGTTGGTGGCACAGATCAGAATCACCAGAGTGGAAGTCCAGGGATGGTTCCTTAGTGAGCTGTTGTTTTAGATTGGAAAAAGCTGTCTGAAAGTACGTCTGGGCTACTGTGAGGCTTTGGGGAAAACTTCTTTATCTACCCCTTCCTTAAAATCCCTTTCCTCTCAGTTCTCTAATGCCTAAATGTTTATCTGTGTGGTTATATTTCTTTCTTTCTTGTCTTCTTTCTTCCTTCTTTTTTTTTCTGTCTTTCTCTCTCTTCTCTCTTTCTTTTTCTCTTTCTTTCTTTTTTGAGACAAGGTTTTGCTCTGTACTTCAGGGTGGCCTTGAATTCAGTGTGTAGCCCAGGCTGGCCTTGAACTTGTGGCAGTCATCCTACTTCAGCTGCCATACCCAGCCAGTTGTTTTCCTTTAAATTAGGCATTGTCACTATTGATTATTTTTTGTATATCCTTGTATCAGTCAGTTATTGCTGCGTAACAAAGCACTGCAAAAGTTGACAGTTTTAAACAACCACTCATTATTTGTGACTCTGTAAGTTGGTAGTTTGGACCTGGCTTAGCTGGAGTGTTCCCTCTGTGGTCCACACAGTGCTGGGTGTGTCCTTTATGCTTTTGTGATCAGCGGGCCTTGGCTGACTGTGGCTAACTAGAGGGATGGACTATAGGCCCCATGGCTCTCACTGTCCAGAAGATCAGCATCGGCCCTTTCACCTGATAACAGGTCCCTGCAGCAGTAACGGAGGGCCAGGCCCGATGTGCATGCATTGTACACGGGCCTGAGAAAGCCACACGGCCCAGCTCATTGACTGATGGATGGAAGGAGCCGCAAAGAACCTGTGCTTTTTCAAATTCACTATTACCTTGAAGCTAAATATGTAAAATCTAACATATGTGTCTTACACAATATTCTCTCTGCATATCTAAGAGCAAATTGAAAGAGAAAAAGAATCAAAAAACAAACACTCCAGTTGAATGGAAAAGGTTCCTATGAACTTCCTTATTTTTAATTGATTTTATTGATACATTTTATATATACATTATGATTACATTCAACGTTGAGCATTACAGGTACAAATACTCACTGAACTTACTTATAAGGCATGGATAAGGAATACTCAGAGGACATTACCTCATGTGTCTACATAGATCATGTCTTGTCCTTAGCTTTATTTCAAATAAATTTTATTTTTAATTTAGATTATTAATGTACATATTGTTCTATTGTCTGAAGTCACCAAATAACATACTTTTGATTTTTTCTGTTGTTTTTTGACTACTGAAATGAGCAAATGCTTTGTTAGGCATATTTAATTTAAAATAGGAACTCAGAATTATTCAAACTATTGTGCTACAGCTCCAATTTATTTATATTTTGACATTTTTTCTAATCCAGTTGCCCCAAGTACAGCTGCAGTGGTGAAGTTTCTCCATGAGGTTCTTTAGCAGAGCTCGTGATGATGAGGGTCCGCTTCAGTTTTCTGAGCTCACGTCCTTTATAAATAGTGGCTAAGTGGGAGGGATGTGTTTCTAACAGTGTTTATGGATTACTATGACACATTTCTCTGGTGTTTAATGATTTTTAGTGTACTTACTTGAAAATGGCAGTAACAGGAAAGTTAGAAGATGACATCTGCATTGTGCCTTTAAATATCCAGCAATATGAGAGAGAAAACAATGTACCTAGCAGGAAAAATATTGGTTTGTATTGTACCAGAATTTTCTTGAATAGTCCCAAACACAATATTTCATTTGCTATCGGGATCAGACATTATTTCTATGAGGCTGTCTTTGTCTGCCTCAAAATATGTACTCAGAATACTTACCCCTGCCTTGAACAGAATTATTCCACAGCTCCAGGTAATGTGTCTTTTACTCTACTAAGTTTTTAAAAAAGTTCACTATAATGCTGCTCACTTCTTTCATACCCAGAAGTGATAGTACTTGTCAGATTATGTCTTACAGTTTTAGACTTGTGAAAATCACTACTTTAGTTTGTGTGTCCTTTTCTGACACAATGCCTTTCAGGAAAAAAATATTCCCATAGGTCAAGGAAACTACATTGGAGAATTCTGTGCTCACTAACCTGAATTTGTGTTTAGTTCTTCTCATTCTGATTAGGAACGTACAGTTCCAGGCTAAGGGTGAGTTTCTGACTCTTTAGGTTGTGGGTGCGGCCTGAGAGGGTGCACTCCCAGGCAAGCCTGATACTTGCTGCTCTGGAGGCCACACTGCACGAGCTGGTGGTACAGTCTAGTGAGTGCAGATGTCTCAAAAGTGCTCACAGCTCACAGTATTCCTTATCCTAAATGCTCAAGACCAGAAGGGCTATTAATTTCAGACGTCCTGGAATCTGGAGTGTTTGCAGATACATCTGTGTTTCATATGCCACCTTCTCTGCATAAACTAAAGACCATTTAACACAATATTTTAATGCATTTGTGTGTTTTATCACAAACTCATCACCTAAGGCCAGATGTGGAACTATTCAATTGTGGTGTCTTGTTGATCCTTAGAAATTTTAAGATTTTGGGCCAGGGATTTAGCTCAGTGTTTCTGGCATCTGCCTGGCAAGCACAGGGTCCAGAGTTCTATCTTCAGTAACCACACACCACAGTGCTGGATGTGGTGACTCATGCCTGTCATCGCAGCACTTGGGAGGCAGAGGCAGGAGGGTTGCTGAGTTTGAGGCTTGCCTGAGCTACATAGAGAGTTTGGGGCCAGGCTGAACTACAAAAAGTGAGATCCTGTATCAAAAAAGAAAAAAAAAATTAAGATTTTGGAGGATTTTAGGTTTCACATTTTCAAATTGGAGTGCTCCACCTGTGTATCAATAACTGGGTAAAGAGTAAATTAAAATCAAATTCAACTAATTATGAAATACAAGGAACAAAACACCTAAAAATCTCCCTCATGTTTTTAACTTTTTAAAATGTCTTTGTTTCTCTACTTATTTGCAGGGAAGTAGTCAACTGAGTTTCATTTTGATCTCCATGAATCTGTAATAAAACCAGAATCTTTGGCTTTACCCTCACCCAGTCCCCTCTGTTCCCTGTGCTGGCTCCAGCATCCTCCCGATGCCTCCAGAGCGGTGAGCCTGTGGAATGTGGGGGCGAAAGCTGCTCTTGCCGTTTTGGAGCTCAGCACCCCACTGTAAACCAAGCCCTGGCACACAGATCTTTAAAACCCCGGAGTCAAATACTCTCACAATAACACTACTTCTTTAATCTTAGTGCTTTCATCATGACATCATAAACATTCACATTTAAAAATGATTTTTATAGAGAGCTGATAACCAAGACAGTCCACATTATAATAAGTAACTTTAACTATAGTTACCATATGTTGAGAAAGCAAATTGATGAGTTTGTAAACTGTAAAGGAAATCCAAATGTTCAGTTTTGCTATTTAAGGGCAACGTTTCTTCTTTAAATATAATTTGGTGTGCTGATTTTTGCATCTCCTTGTGCTATATATTTCCTTTTATAAAAGTCTTCTTCATAGACTTCTTCATAGTTTTCACATGGATCACAGGCAGAATCTCCCCTCTAGTGGCCAAAAGCAACATAAAAAAGAGACAAGGCTGCCCGAAGCTTAGGAAGAGATTGTTTTCCTGGGACTAGTTAGTTACCTGGGTCGGAAGGCAGTTCTAAGAGGAGCCACTCAGAGGTGTTTAGATCAGCATTCCCAAGACGGTGGCCCAGTGTAAGTTCAAACAGCTTCCTATGCGCATCCTCTGTGAAAATGGGTTCACTGAGGACTTCGCTTGATTTCAGAGGACCTTCATAAGTACCACCACAGCTTACCTGTGTCACTGACAACAATCTTTTATTTGTTCTGAATTATTTTTAAGGAAAGAATGTTATTTTTATGGATAGCAGAATAGTGGTGGTTTGCTTTTCTACTGTGTATTTAAGGATTTTTTTCTTTAACGTAAGAATGAACTATGATGTATGCTTTTAATAAATCTTGAGGAACTACTGGACTTTTAACATTTCTAAAGACTCTCTTTTCTTTAAGCTAAAAGAGGCAGTTTTCTTTTAGAAAGCATTTCTTTATTGACAGTCCCTCTGCATATGATGGCTGTTCCTGTGTTTATAAAAGTCTTCTCTAATAATACTGGTCTTTCCTCTTCTATACTAGAAGAATCATCTTCACTACTGTCCTCTAAACAATCCATAATGAAATCAGCCTGTGTCTAATGTTACCTATTGTCCTACTGTTTAATCAACGGTTAGACATTGAACATGATTTGAATTTCCCTCACCATAGGTGACACAAATTGGAGTTGTGTTACTACAGATTAAAAAATCCATACGGCATGGGTGGCAGCATCCCTTATCTTACACAAATAATGTATTTCCACGATAGATTATAAAAATATAAATATGCATAGTCAAATATGTAAAATAATGCCTTTACCAAATCACTGCCAATTCTGTAGAATATTTTCCCAGGCATTTCTATGCATATTTGTATCAAACAGACATCTATGAAGAAAAGAACGCTTCTGCATTCATGAATTCAGAGGCTATTCTGCCCTGTGATTTCATTTTCTTAGCAAATTCAATTCACCCAATTTGCTCAGGCCTCTTTTATATTCACTGATCTGTGTGCAAAGGAAATGAGAAGAGAATGGACCATTGTTGAGAGAAAATACAGAGCTTGGGATCAAATATTGAGCAGCGAGTCAGAGTTTTACTGCCAAGCAGGAAACCAGATTCAGCCCAGAGATCGGTCTCAGGGGATGAGGCAGTGGAAAGGAGAAAGGGTGGGTTTTTAGAGAGCCAAAGATAAATACGTCTTCCACACTAGGAAACAGCAGGTCGAGTGGAATCTGGCTAACTGCGCATGCCTGGAGGAGGAGTGGTATGCTTTGTTTGCTTCCTGCCCGTGAGTGGGCTTTGCAGCCCGTGTGATTGGGCAGCACCTGTAATGGCATTTTCTGGCCTTGTTGAGCTCCTGGGCTTTGGTGTGTGTGTGTGTGTGTGTGTGTGTGTGTGTGTGTGTGTGTGTGTGTGTGTGTTTGAAGTGGGTACTTATCTGAGATACATAATACCCAGAGGGTTCCTGTCAATCCTGCTGGCACTGCAGGCCAGGTGAGCGCACACGCACATATCAAGCACTTCTTATGTCCCAGACATTGTGCTGGGCACTGTGCGTGTGTCACTGCCTCGCGTGGAGGGCCAAGTGCATGTCGTCCTCAGGGCGAGACAGGAGCCTGTCCTTTAGCAAGTCCCTTTGCTGCTGCAGCTGCTCCTGAGCTACCTTGATGGAAGATGTCACTCAGTGGAATTGAGCCACAGCGGCATGCGTGGGCGGCCCGGGGTCCCTGACAGCAGCCACTCAGTAACGGGTCACGGAAAGCAATGATGCAAAGGGTGCCAAACATTTATTTTAATAGAGGGAAGCAAGACTTCCATGGGGCCCTGTCAGGTCTCAGACTCTAAAATCACAACTACTCCTCGCCCTCAGTGACCCTCCAAGGACAAAGGTCACTGTACAGGTGGTACAGGGCTTCTCAGAGGACCCAGGATGCTTCTAGCAGGAACACTGCACTGTGCTGAGAAAGTCCACCACGTTCTAGACCAGTTCCTCTGCTTCATCTTTTCAGGCTCTTCTTTCTGTGTCTTTGTTTCTTCTTGTCCGTCTTGGCTCCTCTTGGTTTTCCTCTTTCCCTCTCCTCCCAAGCGCCTTCTCCTCCCGCTTTCTGTCCTGCTCTGCCCGCCTTTCCGTGCGTGGCTTCTGTCATGTCCCTCCGTGTCACCTTTCTCTTTACACCTTGCAGCTTGGTGTTTGACAGCATACTCGGAATTCGGCAGACGTTCACGGAAGTGGACTTGTGTTTCCCTGCAGGTTGCCTGTTTTCCTGAGAGGGGCCAGACCTTTCTGCCCCCTTTCGCTCTGTTCGTGAAGGTGGTTCACTCCCCTCCCTTGCTGTGCCACTGCAGCCCTATCCTGCCCGTGCGAGTCTACTGTGTTCGAAGGTGCCTAGAAATTGGCCTGTGGATGGGAACTCAGTAAATACCAGTCCTCCTCTTCCTTGGGATGAAATTGCAGGATCTCCGGGTGAAACAAGCCGGGCTCCTTCGTGGACATCGGCATGGTTTTGTCTTTTAGTTGGCGTTTGACACTTGTTCTCAGTCGCCACTGTCACCGTTCTCGTGGCAATTTCCCTGGGAGGACTGCAGGTTTCTTCAGTGATTCTCCACATGAGTGCTTGCTGCTCTCTCTCTCCATTCTCCAGTAGGGAACTGGACAGTCTGTGACACGCAGGTCTGTCCCGTCGTCCCTTGTCCTTAGGAGGCATCAGGCTGGACCTGCCTGTGGAATGAGCCGTGCGCTGCTTCGGCCGGCCGCCACCTCGGGCTTTGCCGCGTGCTGCTTTCTGGTGCCCTCGCCACTGTGTCCTCATGCTGCTCACTGTCCCTCCTGGGGCTGCCCCCTATTGCCTGTGCTTGCTGCTGCTCGCAGCTCGTGTCGCTTCCATCCACCCTGTCAGGGTTTTCCGTGGACCCCGTGAATACATGTCTGTCTCCCAAGCGTCCCTGTCACTGCGTCTGTGCTCATGAATCGTGGAGCCCCGGTGACCGGCACACTACGTGGCCCACAGTCGTACTTCATAACTATCATTATGGACCCACGCACGGAGTGAAACGTGTGGAGCTGACACTACTGTCCAACTTTCTAAAGCCCAGGGAGTGTGTAGAGCATTTGCAGATGGCTCTGAGACACATAAACAGTAGGGAGCTGCTGCACTGAGTCTATCTTCGGGCCCCCGTTCTAGTGTTCACAAGCAGGTGGAAACACGGCTTGACTTGAGTCTTTAGAATTCATTGTCTTGCTCACCCAGGCACTGCATGGAAGGAAAGGGTAAGAAATCCGGGAGTCAAAGAAACAACAGCCACCATGCTGGCCTCCACAGCCTGCTGGTGCTGTGTGTTCACTTACACAGCTGCTTCCATGTTGACAGGAGTTTTCTGTTTGTCAGTTGCGCAGGCATGCATGTGTGTGTGTGTGCGTGTGTGTGTAACAGGGCGTGGCTACCGGCCTGGATGCACACCCCTGTGGACAGGTCCATTTAGCACAGAGCATCTGACACCTGATAGGCTCAGCAGGGATTCCTGCTTCCAAAACCAGTTCTTGCTGATTCCAGCTAGGGGTGTTTATTTTAGTCCTTCGATAGAATCTGACTACGAACCACCAGCAAAGAGAGATGAGGGAGACAGACAGACCCCTGAGTGTCTCCCTTGAATAAAGCTCCTCACCGTAAAGGGAAAGAGCCAGTCACCCCAGTGCTGCACAGTGCTGCAGGGTTCTCTGGCCATCACTGAGTTTCCCAGGATTTGAATGATCGTATTAACATAATGGGATTATACTCCCGGCATCTGCGCCTGTTATCACTGTATGGGCAGGTGAGGTGGAGTATTTGATTTCTCTGTCACTGGCCTAGACTTGAGTCAAGGAGTCATAGGTTTTCAGCTTCTATTCACTGCACCAAAATGGTGGTGGGAAAGACCTTTGTGTTGCAACACATCCTGAAGGGAACCACACTGTACTTTCCTGACTGATACCAGGTGAACTGAAAAGCATAAACAGACAAAAACTTCAGACACTTTGAACTCTCTCCACCCTAAGTTCAGGAGTTCAGTGTGCACTGGGGGAGCGAGCCCTGCGGCCTTGCCCTGGTCTCCCCGACACATGGCCACTGGTTTTGGATGCTCTTGCTAGGCTGTGTTTGCTGAGCTGGAGGAGACACGAGTTGCCCTCCAGGGGCTCCACAAAGGGATGTATTGTGGGAATTGGTTGCACAGTGTGCAGAAGCCATCTGCCTACAGCCAGTCTCCCAGCTTTAAGCTTTCCAAGCCCAATGACGCCATGAGTCAGACAAGGGAAAGAGCACGGGAAGAAACACCATGTATGGCCAGAGCTGGACTCACCCTGATGCTGAAATGATGTTGTCGCAGACTGTTGAGAGAAGGCAAAGGACAGGTTGGAGACCCTGCCTGTCCCCAGGGAGGCAGCAGGTGTCCTGTTCTGGAACTGTCCACACCCGTAGCTGAATCCTTTGCCAAGCTAGCTATGCTTGTGGGTTGCATTCTTCTCACCTAAAGAGCAGAAATGACACTCCCTGGACACCAGTCCTGCAGGAGGCCTGAACAGGGTGAAGACACATCTGATGGCAAAGCTTCCAGCAGGGGTCCTGTTACCTCCAATGTTACCAGAAGGGGGCGCTGCCTTCACTCCTCTATCTTACCACCGGGTCAATCCAGTGCCTGTTTTCTTCTGGGAGAGGCCACTGCTGGACAGGGTCACCACAGAGTCTTACTTGAGACTGAAGGTAGCACATGGCCCCTTTGGCACTGCCCAGAAACCTTTTTGATCTGATGAATTCATTGCCACTGCTAACTATTTGCAAACTGTGCGTCCTCAAAGCTCAAGTCAGTCTAGAGGATCCTGGACAGTGGCTCTCAAAAGAAACTTCTGTCCTGCAGAGACCATGATGAAGTCTGAAGACAGTTGTGATTAGCAACTCTAGGACGGATGGGTCGACTGGGAGACAGGCTGTGTAGCTAAATATTGGAAGTGACCTGTCTGTCCATTAACAGATGAATGGATAAGAAAAATTAGGTATTTACACACCATGGAGTACTACAAAGAAAAACAAACTTTGTAAGAAGAAAGATGCACCTTGGGACATAATGTTAAGTGAAATAAGTTGGACACACAGGCTTAGCTATCATATGACCTCTTTTATATGAGAAACTCACAACATAAATAAAAAGCAAAGTAAAAGACAGATAATTAGAAATGGGTGGTAAATCTTTTAAAAATAATAAGGGAACCAAAACGTGGAGATAGCAGGGGAGGGAGATGAAAAAAGAAGTGAGGTGTGCTAATAGATGAAGCAGAAATGCTGCTCGTCACCCGCCATGCACAAGAGAACTGTCAGCAACAAAGATGAGTGCTCCGGACCAAAACATTAGTACAGTTGTCCTTCCTTGTCTTTGAGATATGTTCCGAGACCTCCACACGATGCCCCAAACCACGCACAGTACCAAACTACGATCATCTGAGAGAGCTGGTTCCGGCAGCGACCCTCCCCTGTGGGCATCCACGTCTGAGGATGCCCAAGTCTTCACGTAATACGGTGTAGAATTTGCTTAGAACCCATTCACAACCTCCTGTATGCTATAAATCATCTCTAGATTGCTTATACTATTACAGTGTAAATGCTATGTGAGGAGTTGTTTTGCTATATTGTTTAGGGAATAGTGACAAAACAGAAAGTCTGAACTTGTTTAGTAAAATGCAACTCTTTCCCAAAATACTTTTGAACCGTGGTAAATTGAGTCCACGGAAGCAGAACCTGCAGGTACAGGAAGCTCGCCGCACTATGTCTTTATCGTACACCTATGTGGAGTACAGTACACGTACTCTGGAGAAGGAGATGGTCCCATCCGAGGCAGGACGGAGCAAGAGAATGAGAGTTCTGTTCGACGACTCAGAAGGCCATGCAATTTATCATGTGCAAGCTGTTTGCTTCTGGAGTTTTCCATTCACTATTTCAGGCCAACATTTGCTGCCAGTAATTGAAGCTGCAGAAAGTGAAATGTCAGATAAGGGAGAACTACTGCAGAGACACAGCCGAGGAGCCCTGACTCAGCTTCTGTTCCCCCACAGTTCGTGTGTTGAGACCCTGAGCTAAATGGGAGACCTGTGAAGAAGTGATTTGCGTTCAGTGTGGTTACGAGCTAGGGCTCTAACACAACTGCACTGGTGGGCTGGTAAGAACAGGCACCGTCTCCGGGGTGTCTCTGCACAGAGGAAAGGCCATGAGAAGACACAGCATGGAAGTGTCAGCCAAGGAGGGAGGGCTCAGGATAGACCCGCCGTGCTGACCCCATGATCCTGGAGTTCTTGCCTCTGGAAGTCAGTTCCTGCTCTTTAACTTGACCAGCCTGTGGCATGGTATGTGGTAGCCTCAGCAGACTAACACAGCATGCCAAGCCTTTGGGGAAGATATGGGAGAGTGGAAAGTTCACAGCATCTTTACCTCTCTGATTCGGAACTTCTCCTCTGTAAATTGGGACTAGTTATGGCCATTCCTTTGGGTTTGATGAGGGTGAAACAAGTTAACAGACACAAAGTACATGTCCTTACTGTGCTGCTGGCCTGTGAGCTCACTGCAGGTGTTGACTCCACCACTGAGCTTTGTGCCGGGGCTGTCAGTGTCAGGAAGCTGGAGAGGTACAACTTAATGCGTGTTGATAATGGTGTTTTGGGCACTGGATCAACTACCGTGGTTGTTGCTGCCCTTGTACACTGATAACTGGGGCACATCTCTCAAGACTGCAGCTGAGTCCTCGATCTTCAAGTTAATAAAGGAGTGGAAGAGGGTGGATGTTAGTCAAGCGAAGAAGTCACTTCACAGTCCCATGACAGAAACCCCCTGCGTGCTGTGGTTAGCCTGGCACACTCAGCTGTGGCACTTAGGGTGGAGTTTCAACTTGACTGGCTTTGGGTTCTGCCCCAGAAGCCCGTGGAGCACACTGCTCGGTGTGTCCAGGTCGGTCACAGAGGCGTGGCATTTGGATCTATCTCTGGTGTCTTCTCCAGCCCTCTTCCTCGCTCTGCTTCCCAGCCACCATGAACTGAGGAGCTGGGCCTCCTCGCGTGACGTCTCTGCCTTGGACCCAGATGACCGTGGACCGATGTCACAGGCAGATTCAACATCTCCTCCGTTAAGTTGTGGGTGTTGGGTACCAGTCAGGGAAGAGAAAGCTGACTGATGCACTGGCATTGTCAGAGGACATCTGAGCACGTGGCCTCTGTGTTCTACTGAGGCAGGTGCTGTTTCTTGGTGGCTTCAACTCTTCTAGAGCTACTGCTCTTAGGGAGTGATTTTCCAACATGGCAAGCAAGTCTTGACACCTTATTTTCTGCATTATCCACGAGTATGTTCCAGGACAGCACAGTGCATCTCAGAACTGTTCCACGTGTGTTCAACAGTGGAAGTCCAGACTCGAAGGGTCATGAGCCGGGTTTCGGTCACATGAGGTCCAGTGGGACCACCCACGGTTGTGAGGGGTCATTATTTAGTTGTGCCGGATCCTAGTGAACATTTCAGGATTTGAGCATCTCTGGTCCTCACTCACTGAAATCTAGTAGCCCCCTCCAATCATTAGGATCGGACCCTTCTCACCCTCATTTTCAAAGCAGCCTCTAGGGGGTAGGCCAGACCTCCTTAACAACCACAATTTGGGGGCCACCGGGTCCCTGATGCTCTTCAGAACCACTGGTCACATGTGCACCTTGGAGCTTTAGTTCTGCTCTCCAGCCCACCCTGCTCCTTCCTCCCAGCTTTCATGCGATGTGTGCTTCTCCCTCTGCCAAGCCCTGTCCAGTCTGGTGATTAGTCTCTTTGTCCGCTCCGGGCCGTCTCTCCTCAGTCCTTCCTTTCCCACCTTTTGCATTTTCTCTGGTGAAAACTTCAACACCAAGTCCAGGCAACTGTTGCTGAAGTGCGTTTCCGTATCATTCATCCTTTTTCTCCCGGGAGCCTGGAGGTAGACACGTCCAGCGATAAGAGGGTCTGCTGAGCCTGTTGCTGCCTTGGTCAGACCTCTGAGTTAAGAACATCGTTCACTCGCCAGACTGAACGCGGCAGGCCCTCTGCCCACATCCAGGGCTCGCTGTATTCCCTGGAGTCTCAGCACGGGAGCTGGAACGGACGGTGCCAGGTGAGGGCGCCGGGGGAAGGGAGCAGAGATCACGGATAGGAGCCTGGAAGAAGGAGCTCAGCGCGCTGAAGGGGCCGCTCTTGCCCCACCCTTCTGCTCCGGTGTTTAAATTTTTTAAAAATCTTCTCTGGACTACCCTCATTTGTCAAACTCTAGGCAGATGCCCTGAGCTAATTTGGCTAAATTAATTATCAGCAGGAGGCGGCTGCCTCGTTTTCACGCAGCCTTCTCCTTGGGATGGAGCAGTTCTCTTCCAACAGTCCAAAGCTGGGTCCTTGGCTCTGAGGCTAAAGGGCACCCTGACATTTACATAAAGACACTGAAATGCTGCTGTCTCTAAAGAAACTGTTTAAGGAGAGAAAACCTTATCTTTCTTTTTCTTCCAAGGGAGAAAAACATCACCAGCGTAATTATCTCTGCAGAGTAACTTCCTCTTTTGCTTTTCATGTTGCTAGTAGAAAAAAGATAATGATACTGTTTTCAAAATCTGAGATAATTGTGGATGATTTCATGCAACTCGCTTTTGACCTTTATCTGTATAAATAATGCTGCAAGTCAGAGGTCAAAGATGCAGGGAGGGTTATATCTTACCCTCCTGACTGGTACAGAACCTGCCCAGGAAGCAGGTGCAGGTGCAGAGATAGTGCCATGATTATGCTTCACAGATTATAAAAAGGTTCTTTTAACTGCAAAAAAGCAGCAACAGGCGCTTGACTCTATACACGTGTGCACTGACTGTGAGAGGCGTGCAGCACGAATCTGCCTTTCAATAGCGTTTGAAATACACATTACTGAGTGGTACACTAGCACATCATGAGTTCCAGTTCATCCTCCAGAACTGATGCTCTCTGCCCACTGGACAGCTGGCCCGTGTGTCCCCTCGCCCACCCTTATGAGCACCATTCTACTTCCTGTGTCTATGTTGACCTCATATCAGTAAAATCATGCAGTATTTGACTTCCTGTGATGGCTGATTTCAGCTAGCGTATGACAGGATCTCTCTCTCTCTCTCTCTCTCTCTCATCTCTCTCTGTATGTTCTGGGAATTGAACTCATGGCCTTTACACTGAGCTACATCTCCAGCCCTTGGTAAAATTTTGTTTGGAGACAGAGTCTCACTAAATCACTAAGTTTCCCAGGCTGGGTTCTACCTCCGGATCCTCCTGCCTCAGCTTCCCAGAGTCCCGGGATGGGGGTGTGATAGTCCTCTGTACGTGCGTGGCACATTTTCTTTCTCTATTCACCTGTTACTGCACCTTCACTCTGTTTTTGTCTCTTGGCTAAGGTGAATCATACTGCAGTGGACAGAGGAGAGCTAATAATTCTTTGAGATTCATTCTTCAGTTCTTTTGGGTAAATATCCAGAAGTAAGATTGCTGAATCATTTAAACTGTTTTTAAATTTTTTGAGCCTCCTTTAGCTTGTGCACAGAGGCTGCACTTTTGTACAATCTAACCGAGAGTGCATGAGGTTCCTTTGTCTGCAAATCTTTGCTGGCACCTGAGATAGATGTTTTATAGCATAGGCCATCCTAACAGTTATGAACTACTTTATCACCATGATTTTGATTTGCAGCTCTCTAATTAGTGACGTCAATTATTATTTTATATGCTGGTTGGCCATGTGCATGATCTTATGCTAGATGCAAAAATCAACCCAAAATGGACTGTATGTATCGATATAAAGACCTGAAACTAGAAACTCTTGGAAGAAAATAGAGGAAAGCCTTTGTGATATTGGCCTTGGAAATTGGTCTTGAATAGAATATCGAAAACATACAGAAAAAATATAAGACTAGACAAGGGCCATTGCACCAGGCTGAAAGTCTGCTGAGGAGTGAAAGAAACTATTAGTAGTAAAAGGGAGAAATATTTCCCTTTACTGCAGAATGGGAGAAAATATTTGCAAGCTGCATGTCTGCTAAGGAGTCAATATCCGCAACTCTTGCAATAGGGAAAATCTTCCAGTGACTCTAGATGAGCAGTCAAGAAATTTATCCTGTAGGGCCGGGGAGTTAGCTCAGTGGTCCCGGCGCCTGTCTTGCAGGCGCAAGGACCCGGGTTTGATCCCCGGTAACCACGTTCAGGGGCGTGGAGACTCACCCCAGCAGCAATCATTACCACACACCACAGTGCCGGGGGTGGTGGCTCACGCCTGTAATCCCAGCACTCGGGAGGCAGAGGCAGGAGGATTGCTGTGATGTGAGTTGGAGGCTGAGCTCGTGGCCAGCCTGAGCTACAAAGCGAAACCCTGTCTCAAAAAACCTTAAAAAAAAAAAAGAAAGAAATTTATCCTGTAAAGGGCCACGTGGTAAACATTGGCCTTTGCATGGTGTATGGTCCTTAGCACAACTGTTCTGCCTGCTAGTGGTATGGAAGCAACCACAGACAGTAAACAGATGGACGGGCGTGGCGTGTCTCGTGGCATGTTATTTGTAAGAGTGGGCGGGTGGGGGTGGATCTGTCCTCCGGGCTCTGGTGGCTGACCCTGATCTGGAGCAGCCTCTCCTACCAGCCACCCATCTGGTTGTAAGCCCAGATGTCTCTGAGCAGTGCTGATACCTTCTGATGGACAAAATCTCCGTTCAGAACCCTCACGCAGAGGCCTGAACGACTGTCCAGAAATACTTAGGCTTGAGAAGGCTTCTTCCTCCAAACAGTATCGTTCACAAAGAGAAGCTCCTGACAAAACACTGCTTCTGTTCTCAGACTTCTCATTGTGTGACCACACAGCCACGGCCATCTGTCCCACACAAACGCAAGCACAGCCATTTTCTCCCAAATTGTCAAATGAAGCCCAGAAACTGAGGCACCACTGTAATCTGAGAGAGAATGATAGGATATATTTTCCTAAAATTAAAAATAATAGGGCAGGGCAGGAGAATTGAAAATGATAGTATATTTATCTTAGGTAGGTCAAGGTCTCATTGACGGGGCCGCCATGACTGCCTCGATTTGGAAAGCAGTTCCAAAATAACTGAAATGGCAGCATACTTGGAAAGTGCTCTGTTAATGATGAAAATATGAGTCTAACCTACTTTTGTGTCAATGCAGGAAACAAAACACTTCCACAGATTAGCGTGTTCTAATGGCCTCTGAGTCTGAGGGCTGGAAAGGCTGTAGAAACCTTGTCCTACTAATTCCACTTGTGGAAAGGTTTATTTTTTCTTCTTATCTGGTCTCAGGACTGATGGAGGCAGACTGATTTTTGACAGCACTCATATGCTTCTCATTGTTCCAACAGGGCCAGAGGAAACTGGCCTGGTTTTGCTGCAAACTGGCAACAACACATGATTCGGAGAGTTGGAAACAGCGTAACAGTCAGGAGTCAGCCCCAAGGAATGCTGTCTTCTTGTCTTTTAGAATAAACACCTGCTTTGCAAATAGGAGAGCAAAAGCTGCCTTAAAAAAAAATCAGTTGGTTTCTTTTCCTTCAGCCCTATCGTACTTTTCAACGTTAACAAATCAAGTACTATTTAAATGTTACCGTGTATTAGATTGCATTTTTGAGCAAATATACAGCCACAGAACAATCCTACATTTCATTAGGAATTTCAGTTAAGCCTTTTGAGCTGATTTTCTGTTGGGAATCAAAGGAAACAAATTGGTGCTTTTCTCCTTTAATGTACTGTCTTTTGTTAAATGTGTTTTCTTCTGCTGGACAGGACCACAGGGTGGTTTGGGCCGTGAGAGGAGCGGGGAGGCCAGTGCGTGTCCCGGGACCGTGCTGACCCGGGTGTCTCTCTGCCACTCAGGTTACCACGGGCTGTACTGCGAGGAGGAGTACAACGAGTGCCTCTCTGCCCCCTGCCTCAACGCCGCCACCTGCAGGGACCTGGTGAACGGCTACGAGTGCGTGTGCCTGGCCGACTACAAAGGTGAGTGTCGCTCCCCTCCCTGAGCGTGGCGGCTGTCCGTGACCCTACCCGTTTCTGCTTGACTGCGCGCACACACCTCTAATTGGAGCATGAATTTGTTTGGAGTCAAATGAATACCGAGGCCTGGAAGATCTATGGGAGCAGAGAGACCAGTTGGCAAGTCTCACCCTCTGCAGACAGCCCCTCGCATGACTCCCTCTCCTGCTGTCCCAGCGCGCTTCTCTGTTGAACGAATAAAAGGCTGAGACCAAAACGGAATGTGAAGCGAGGCGGAGCGTGGTGCAGAGGACGGAGGCTCAGCGGGGTGGGCAGGCTGCTGCCCTGGGGGCCGGTGGAGCAGCTGGTGGGGTCCTGTGCGATTCTCACCCAGTGAGTAAGTTGGGAGGGACAACGGTGTTAGTGTCAGTTCACTGGAGTGAATGCCTGTCAACGTCACTCCGGAAACGCAGCCGCCATCGACGGGTGTTTAAAACACACGGGACACGTTGTAAGGACTTCTGCGCTTTCACTCCCTGATTCCTGCTAACAACCCTGGAAGCAGAGGGTGACGTTATCCCGCAGGAGCCACCAGCTGGTGCCATCCCTAGCACCAAGCACTGAAGCCAGACACTCTGGGCCTATGCTGGGCCAGGAGAGGCTGCTTCTTAGCTGTTTCGAAGTTCCCTGACGTAACTCCAGAGCTGGGCATGGATTCCAGCCCTGCTTTTGTGGCCCTGTTTAAAGCTGTGGTGCTTGACCTTTCACTCCTGCCCCTGTGTCCTTGGTATCCTCCTTCCGCCTGGAGGCCTTGCACGGTGACCGTTGCTGCTCCTGGCAGGGCTGCAGATGGACACGGACGCGGTAGAACTTGCTAGCGCCCCGGAGGGGAGGGCTGGAGCTGGGCCCCGCACTGCACTTGGCAGAGCTGGCTTTCTTTTAGAGCAAGATGCTCTTTGAGAACCAGGTGCTGGCGACACCCTCAGAGGCCCACGAGCGTGCACACTGGCTTTGTCTGATGGCTTTTCAGTTTGAGATCAAGGAGAGCGTGAGGAATATTGACCACTTGGTTCTGGAAAGCAGAGTGGAGGAGGTAAGAAGCAGGTGTCCTTGGAGCTCATCCTCACCCTGCCCCGGCGGCCCAGGGCTGGGTCAAGTTCGTAGCATGGAAGAAGCTTCATCTTCTCCCCTAAGTAAGAAAAGTCAAGTGTACAGAAATTTTGAGTTTCTTCGGTAAAGGAGTTAGTATAGAGAATGGGCTTCAAAATTAAATCTGCCAAAATCCTTTCATTTTCGTAGAATTTTAGGAAGTAGATTTTAGCTTGATATGTGATGAAATCACTAATGAGATGTATTTGGAACATGCCCTCTGCACTTCTGAGCTTGAGATTTTGCTCGTGCTATCATTGTCTTAAAGACAGCCAGTTGCATATGATGCGGATTCATAGAACAGGATCCTAACATTTTTATATGGTTTCAGGATTAAACTGAGAGCCTTTGCACTGAGCTACATTTCCAGCCTAAATTTCATTTTTTTTTTTTTTAGGTTTTTGGAGACAGGGTCTCACTTTGTGGTTCAGGCTGGCCCTGAGCTCAGCCTCAAACTCACTTCACAGCAATCTTCCTGCCTCTGCCTCCCTAGTGCTGGGATGACAGGCGTGAGCCACCACGCCCGGCACTGTGGTATGTGGTACTGGTTGCTGCTGGGGTGAGTCTCCACACCCAGTATTGTATGTGGTTACCGGGGAATCGAACCCAGGTCCTTGCGCTTGCGAGACAGGCGCCGGAACCACTGAGCTAACTCCCCGGCCCTCATTTTTTGTTTTGAGACAGAGTTTTGCTAAGTTTTCCAGGCTAGGCTCAAACTTGCGGTCTTTCTGCCTTAGCCTCCCAGAGTACTGGGATCAAGGGCATGCTTCTAGCCTTTTTCCATTTTTTTCCCTGGGTGTTCCAAATTGTTGCCACTTCCCCCAAACTCCACATTGAACTTCTCAGTCCTACCATAGAAGTGACCTTTTCTCTATCTTCTCTGCATAAAAGAGTGTCACCGTGTGCAAAATCTTCACATTGATCTGGTTTTCTACACCCTGACGATGGTGGGTCTCACACTTGTGTGGACATCAGAGCTGTGGTAAACTTCTGAGGACAGAGGTTGCTGGCCTCACCCTCATAGTTTCCTGTTCTCCGGGTCTAGGGAGGGACCCAGGAATTCAGATTTCTGGTGAGTTCTCAGGCAGTGCTGATGCGCTATCCGTCACAATTCTTGTCCTGCAGTCGTGGCTGCAATCATGGTGCTGAACTTGGCTCTGACCCGCATTCTCTGGTCACACACTTCTCCCTGCTGTGGGCTGTAAATTCTGCTCCTTCCATCTTCCTGAGGACTTGCGGAGCATTTCTCCCCGCATATCTTCAGCCTTGAACTCTCCTGCTCCTCTCTTTCACCCT
>PVIR01015345.1:0-38369 GCA_004026965.1 Petromus typicus
GTTGGCAAGTTTTTAATTACATTTTCAATTTCACAGATTGTTATTGGGGCATTTAACATTTCTATATCTTCTTTATTCAGCTTTGGGAGTTCATATGTGTCTAGAAATCTATCCATTTCTTCTACATTTTCCATTTTATTGAAGTATAAATTTTCAAAGTAGGTGTTTATTATCCTCTGGACTTCCTCTGGGTCGGTAGCAATTTCTCCATTCTCATTCCTAATAGCATAGATATGAGCCTTTTCCTTCCTTTCTTTAATGAGGTTGGCTAAGGGTCTATCAATTTTGTTTATCCTCTCAAAGAACCAACTTTTGGATTCATTGATTTTTTGAACCATTCTCTTGGTTTCTATTGCATTAATTTCTGCCCTGATCCTTATAATTTCTTGCCTAGTGCAAGCTTTGGGTTTGTTTTGCTCTTCTTTTTCTAGTCGCTTGAGGTTCAGCATTAAGTTGTTTATTTGAGCTTGCTCCATTTTCCGGATGTAGGCTTTCACTGCTATGAATTTTCCTTGTAGAACTGCTTTCACTGTGTCCCATAAATTTCTATATGTTGTACTGTGGTTGTTTAGTTGTAAGAATTGCTCAATTTCTTCTGTGACCCATTGGTAGGCCAGCAGAGTGTTGTTCTGTTTCCATGTGTTTGTGAAGATTCTGGGCTTTCCTTTGCTATTCAGCTCCAATTTCAGGGCACTATGGTCCAACAGTATACAAGGGATAACTTCAATCCCTTTAGATTTGCTTAAACCTGTTCTATGAATGAGCACATGGCCTATTTTGGAGAATGATCCATGAGCAGCTGAGAAGAATGTATATTCTGACTTTGTGGGGTGAAATATTCTGTAGACATCTATTAAATCCATTTGCTGAAGAGTCTGGTTGAGCTCAAGGATTTCTTTAGTGACTTTTTGTCCAGTCGATCTGTCTCTTTGTGACAGTGGGGTATTGTTGTCCCATACTGTTATTGTATAGGAGTTTATCTTGTTTTTCAAGTCCATTAATATTTGTTTTATATAGTTGGGTGCATTAGAATTTGGAGCATAGATATTTAAGATTGTGATTTCTGTCTCTTGGATTTTTCCCTGAACTAAAAGATAGTGTCCATCTTTATCTCTCTTTATCAGCTTTTAAATAGACTTTTAAAGTCTATTTTGTCTCCAAATAAAATCACCACTCCTGCTTTCTTGCTGTTTCCAGTCGCATGGGGTATTGTTTTCCTTCCCTTTACTTTTAGTCCATGGGTTTATTTCTGAATTAGGTGTGTTTCTTGTATGCAGCAAATTGTAGGATCTTGCTTTTTGATCCACTCTGCCAGTCTGTATCTCTTAATTGGCGCGTTGAGTCCATTGACATTAATGGTTATGAGTGATATAGGCAAATTTAGTGCTGCCATGTTTTCCTGTTCTTGGCTGTGTTATTCTACTTTTGCCCTTTCCCCATCAGTTTCTTGTTTGGTTCCATGGGTTGAGTTGGTTAGGTCTCATGGATTTGTAACTTTCCTTATTTTTCTCCAAGATATTCTTTAAAATGTTTTGAAGCACAGGTTTCATATTTGTGAAATTTTTCAGGTTTTCTTTGTCATGAAAGTATCTTATTTCCCTGTCAGTTTTGAAGGATAGTTGTGCAGGATACATCAGTCTGCGTTGGAAGTTGTTTTCCTTTAGGGCTTGGAAGACTTCACTCCAGGCTCTTCTTGCATTGAGTGTTTGAGTTGAGAAGTCTGCTGTGATCCTGACAGGCTTCCCTTGGCATGTAACTGTTTTCCTTTCTCTGGCTGATTTCAGTATTTCATTCTTTTTTTTTGATATCTGGGACATTTATGATGATATGCCTAGGTGTATATTTTTTCATGTCACGGGCATGTGGCATTCTGTATGCTTCATATATTTGTATGTCCAATTCTTGACCTTTTTCTGTGAAGTTTTCTGCCATTATCTGTGTGAATAGCTTTTTGATGTCTTTAGCATTGTCTCCTGCTTCCTCAGTGACTCCAGTCAATCTTATGTTATTCTTCTTTGAATCATCTAGGAGCTGTTGGATTGACTTTTCATTATTGCTTGCTTTTTTCCATAGATTATGCCTTTCCAGTTAATTGGTTGAGATCCTGTCTTCTAGGTCTGAAATTCGGTCTTCTGCCAAATTCTTTCTATTGCACAAACTTTCATTTTCTTTCTTAATTTCCTGAGCTTCTGCTTGTAGGTGTTTAAAAGGTTCCATATCTTTTCCTATCTTGGATTCTATCTACTCCATGATTTCCTCTTTAACTTTATTAATCATCATGTTGACAGTGTCCAATATCTGTTCTTTCATCTCAGAGATCAGTTCTGCTTTCCACTTTACTAGATCTGCTTTGGTTACCATTTCTGAGGACCCGGGAGACTGGGCTTCCAACTTCTCTATTTCCCTTCCCCCTGTGATACATGGAGGTGAGGATCTTTGTATCTGAAACTTTGAGTGTTTCCTCATTTGTGACCTGCCCCGTTTTCTGGTGCTGTTTGTTGGAAGTCTGTTTCCTCCTAATAGTTAGGAACCTTAAAATAGCAATGTTTCCTGGGTTGTTCTTTGCAGTCTGTATTGGGACCTAAAGAAAAATCCCTAGTTCTGGCACACCATATGAGGCACTCAATCAATACGGTCAGAACACCTTCTCCTGTCTGCTTTAGAGGCAGGAAGACTGTAGCTCCTGAACTGCTACAATGGCGCTGCCTAAGGTTCCAATGGGCCCACCTCCTCACCAATACAAAGTCTCTGGGCTCACTTGTGTAGTCGGCCTGGAGGCCAGTAGGCTGTAGGCCCTGTGCAGCTACAATACACAGGCCCTGTACACCTACTCACCAATACGAGGTGACTGGATGTGCTTCTGCAGTTGCTGTGGAGAAAGTCTGACTCTGACCTGCTAGCCTCAGTCCCTGGGTGCTCTTCCGGCGTAGGCCTGGAGGCCAGCAAGCTCCAACCCTGGCGCAGATTCGGTGCCGCAGTCGCCATTTCCCGAGCCACCTGCTGCTAAACTCAGTCCCTGGCCGCTCTTCTGGCGTGGGCCTGGAGGCCAGCAAGCTCCAACCCTGGTGCAGATTCGGTGACGCAGACTCGGTGTCGCAGTTGCAGTTTCCCGAGCCGCCTGCTGCTAACCTCAGTCCCTGGGCGCTCTTCCGGCGTGGGCCTGGAGGCCAGCAAGCTCCAACCCTGGTGCAGATTCGGTGACGCAGACTCGGTGGCACAGTCGCTGCTTCCCGAGCCACCCGCTGCTAAACTCAGTCCCTGAGTGCTCTTCCGGCATAGGCCTGGAGGCCAGTAAGCTCCAACCCCGGTGCAGATTCGGTGACGCAGACTCGGTGCCGCAGTCACCATTTCCCGAGCCGCCCGCTGTGAATCTCAGTCCTTGGGTACTCTTCCGGCGTGGGCCTGGAGGCCAGTAAGCTCCAACCCCGGCGCAGATTCGATGACGCAGACTCGGTGCCGCAGTCGCCATTTCCCGAGCCGCCCGCTGCTAACCTCAGTCCCTGGGTGCTGTTAAGGCGTGGGCCTGGAGGCCGGTAAGCTCCAACCCTGGCACAGATTCAGTGGCACAGTCATCATTTTCCAAGCTGCCCTTGCTACCCTCAGTCCCTGGCCACTCTTCCGGCGTAGGCCTGGAGGCCAGTAAGCTCTAATCCCAGCACAGAGTCGGTGATACAGACTCGATGCTGCAGTTGCCGTTTCCTGAGCCACCCGCTGCTAAACTCAGTCCCTGGGCACTCTTCCAGCGTGGGCCTAGAGGCCAGTAAGCTCCAACCCTGGTACAGATTCGGTGACACAGACTCTGTGCCGCAGTCGCCATTTCCAGAGCCACCCGCTGCTAAACTCAGTCCCTGGGTGCTCTTCTGGCCCTTTGTAGTCTATCCTTAATGAAGATAGATTTTTAAAAATGTTTTTGATAGTAAAAATAATATTTCCATGGAACTAAAGTACCAGTCTCTATTATTACTACTTTTGTTTAGACCAATTATTTAAATGTATCTCCAGATTGTCCCAAACTGGGAATATGAAATAATTTTGGACCAGTGAACAATTGTGTTGGAATGAATGTTCTTCAGTTAGATTTGCAAATGCTCTGATTTTGATTAGTTTTCCTCTTTTACCTGAAGATTTTCTCATTGGATACTGACTTTTCTCCGTGTTGCGCTGGGTTTCTGTTTTTTTCTTTTGTTTCTCTGGGTCCTAGTGATCGTGCATCTGTGGACTTGCAGGTTGGACGTGAATAGCAGTCATAACTTGCACGTACACTTTTCCCTTTCTGACACGCCAGCTCTGGACCCAGTCACTGCTGTTTCCCAGTTCCTGCTAGTACAGGAAATTTCACAAATGAAAAAAAAAAAAAACCTCCTTTAAAATTTACATTTGCAAAAATATGTCGTTTTGTCAGTTCATTTTTAGGACGAGTTAGAAAAATTATACTTTTGAAATTTAAATAGTAAATGCTCCTTATTGAAATCACCTTACATAACAAATCATGTCTATATTGGATATCTAAATACAGTACTTAAAAAATCATCAAAACTACTAGTTTGCCAATCAAATTTTAACAAATGGAAGGAATTATCATGAAGCATGTCTCAATCATTAGAAAGGTTCTATAAAAATCCCACCTATGAAAAATGTCTCTTGACTGTAGTAATCATGATGAAGATGGTGGTAAACTGGCCTGGTCCATAATGTGGCTAATGAAGGCAAGCTT
The DNA here is from genome assembly GCA_004026965.1 of Petromus typicus. Lineage (NCBI taxonomy): Eukaryota > Metazoa > Chordata > Mammalia > Rodentia > Petromuridae > Petromus > Petromus typicus. The sequence continues at coordinate 4,715 of PVIR01015345.1, forward strand.
ACTCCAGCTAAAACTCTGCTTACTTAATAATTTCAAATATTGTATTCTAGAGTTTTTTTTTTTTTTTTTAACTTTGGCGTTAGCTAAAATGGTTTCTTCTACTTTCAAGAGGAAATATTTGCCAGGAAAAAGATTCCACTGTCCAACTTCTAATGAGTTATTGTGATCAGTGAGCCAAGTTTCTTTATTGTGGGTAATATTTTATCAGTAACATTTAAAAGCCTAAAATATGTTTGAATTACCTCTTGTCTATTTAATCAGGCCTAGTAAATTTACCTCACGTTGTAGATTAGTTTAAGAACACATTTGAAGTAAAATTTACATTTTCAAAACAACCTCTTGCTTTAACATAGTGGCTTCTGACTTTGACTTCGAATGGAGTGAAGCATCAGAAAAGATGTAGTTGCTCAGTGAGTAGTAGCTATCATTATTAATTTTTATTATTATTCATTATTCATTACCTTTACTGCTTTTCATTTGTCTCTCAGCTGACTTTGGGTAAGGGAAATTTCTGTAAGGAGTTTCATTTTGATAAAGTCTAACACAACTTCTAATTGGATAGAACTAGAAAACCTACAATGTCATGCATATGGTTTAAATGTTGCAACAATTCTATGATTGAGAAGTGGAAAGAGAGAAAAGAAGAGTGGGAATTTACATTTAAATGGTCATTTGGGAGATATTGAGGGGAAAAATTAAGTATTTTGGAAAATGAAAATAGGTATACTGAAATGTGTATTTTTTGAAAGTTATAAAACTCAGAATTTTGGAGAGACTTTAGCCTTGTTGTTCTCTTTTGTGTTTGTCAGTAAATGAAGACAAATACTAGGGACATTTAACTTCAGGATAAATTGTATCACTTTCTTTCTCTTCTAGTCAGAAACCCAACTTTACTTTGAAGAGCCTTATTTCATAAATTATATTTTCTATATCTTAAATATCTGTGTTTCTATAAATCCTTCACTTTACATAATATGGATATTCAAAATGTTTCTCTCCAAAACCCCAAATTTCAAATCCCAATCCAGATCTTATGGTCTTTGTTATAGTCTAGTTAGCTATCTCTTCTCTTCTTATTTTTCCATTTTAACTTTATATACTGTTAGCCTTCTGTTTTTACAAGTTCTGCATCTGTGAATTCAAGAATCCACAGGGTGAAATTATTTGGAAAAAAGGCATCACATGTACAGTTTTTATTTTTGTCTCTATTCTTTGAACAATACAATGTGACATGTATTTACAAGTTTCATTGCGTTTGGTGTTTCAAATAATCAAGAGAAGGTGTAAAGTATATAGAAAGTTAAATATGCACAAGTTATCCATAAATGCAAGGTAAGGGACTTAATTGTGTGCCGCTTTGATATCCATAGGGGATCCTAAAACCAGTCTTTGCATATGTCAAATGATGACTGTGCATTTTATTTACTTTTCTTGACTTACTACACTAGTTGGGGCTTCTGGTAGGACACTGAATAGGAGTATCACGGGGACATTCTTACCAGTTGCTGATAACAAAATAATCTAATTTCTTATAGGTATGAATGATTTCTAGGTTTTTGTACATATTCTTTTTCAAGTTGAGGAAGTTCCTTCAGCTTCCATTTTCCTGATTTTATCATTAGCAGATATGAATTTTGTCAAATACTTTCTATGTGAAGACTGATAAAAACCATATCATTCTCCTTATTTAGCCTGTTAATGTGGTGGATAACTTTACTTTATTTCTGAATATTGAATGTGCACTGCATACTTTCAGTAGAATCCACTTAGTTTTACTGTATGATTATTTTCATATGATTTTGGATTTTATATGCTAATATTTTGTAGGTTTTGTTTTGCATCTTTGTTCATAAGAGATTCATCTCTAGTTTCCTGTTTAAATATTTTGTTGTCATCTATTTTAATTGACAAATGAAAATATTATACATTTAAAATATATAGTATGATGATTTGAAATGTTTACACTTCAATAAATGGCTAAATAAAGCCAGCTAACATGTAAGTTACTTTACATAATTTTTGTGGTGAGAACACATAAAATCTACTTTTGATAATTTTCAAGTACATATCCATCGTTATTAATTATAGTCCCTGTATTGGACACTAGATCTCTTGAACTTATTCTTTCTAAGTAAAAATTTATATCCTCTTAGAATTTTCCCCGATCTTTTCCACTTTGAAAACCACTTTTCTATTCTTTGTTTCTGAGTTTGGTTATTCTAGAGATCACATGTGAATGGAATTGCGAGGTATGTGTCTTTCTATGACTGTCTTACTTCACTTCAACTTGTCCTCCAGTTACATCCGTCTTGTCATCTCCCCTTCAACACTGCAGAATAATGTTCTATTGTATGTATATGCTACTTTTTTATCCATTCACTTTTTTATCCATTCCAAACAGTGGAAATTTAGACTGTCTCACATTCTGACTTATGAATAAAGCTTCAGTGAGCATTAATTAAGGGTATCATTTTATGTGTTTAATTCTCTTGAATAAGTACCCAGAAGTGAGATTTCTGGATCATATAATAGCTTTATTTTCCAAAAATTTTTTGAGAACTCACCATGAGGTTTTTCATAGAGACTACATCATTTTATATTTCCACCAATAATATATAAAAGTTCCAATCTCTCTATATCCTTCCGAACACATTATTATTAGCAGGTGATATCTAATTGTGGTTTTAATTTACCTTCCTTAATGATTACTGATGTTGATTTTATCTACCTGTTGGCTCTCATGTTTTCTTTGGAGAAAATATCAAGCTCTTTGCCCAGTTTTAATTGGATTGTTTTTGCTCCTGAATTGGAGAAATCATTTATCTTAAAGTACAATGTGTCTGGACAAAGACATGTTGTTTTAAGTACTTTTGCTATTTACTCTGATGTCTTCTGATTTGCATAGTTTCTGAAAAGAAGTCTGATCTAATTCTTCGGATTTTTCTATATAGGTAAAGTAAATTTTTCTTCAGACTTCTTTTAAAATTTTTGTCTTGGTCTTTGATTTTCTACCATTTTAACATCATGCATTAAGTGAAACTTTTTAGGTATTTGTCCTCCTTCATGTTTTCCAAACTTCTTGAATATGTCATTTGATGTCATCAATTTTGGACAATTCTCAATTATTACTTTAAACATTTTTCTCACGTAGTAGTATTTCCTTTAGATATGCATTATGCCTTTTGCAATTGTTTCACAGTTCTTGGGTATTATCTTTTTCCTTGCTTTTCTCTTTTAGAAGCTACTATCAAATTTGTTGACTCATTCCTCAGTCATGCCCTGTCTATTGAGGTGCCTATCAGGGTCATTCTTTATTAACATTAAGATGTTTTTGATTTCTAAGTTAAAATCTTTTTATTTTCTCTTGAAGTTTCCGTATATGCCTCCTTATATTACCTATATGTTCTTGCATGTTTTCAATCTTTCCATGAGAGTCCTTTCCATATCTAGCATAGTTGTGTTTAATTTTAATTTGATAATTCCCACATCTGTACCGTATCAGATTCGAGGTCTGCTTTTCGCTCTGCCTGTTCAAACTGTGTTGTATTGTGTGTATGTTTTTAGTATACCTTGGAATTTCTTTTCAGGAAAGCCAAACATAGCATATTGGGTGAAAACAAACAGAATAAATAGGATTTGACTGCAAGGTTTCATGTTTATCTGCATAGAAGTTAAACTGCATTTATTTATTTATTTATTTTTGAAATTTTTTTTAAAGGTTTTTTTCTTGTGATAAGGTCTCGCTTTGTAGTTCAGGCTGGCCTTGAGCTCAGCCCCAAACTCACATCACAGCAATCCTGCCTCTGCCTCCTGAGTGCTAGGATTATAGGCGTGAGCCACCATGTCCGGCACTGTAGTATGTAGTACTGATTGCTGCTGGGCTTGAGTTTCCATGTTCAGTATTGTATGTATTACCAGGGATTGAACCTGGGCCCTTGTGCTTGCAAAACAGGAGCTGGAACCACTGAGCTAAATCCCTGGCCCTAAAATGCATTTATTGTTTGCTGAGGCTGTTGATGTTTCAGGCTCCAATTGCTTCTGATATCCTTACTTTTATTTTCCCAATGTCTTTGGCTTTTCCAGAGACTTTAATAAAGCCTGACACATATATTTCTTTTGGTTATCATGCATGGCGTATTATTAAATAGGAGCTCTTTGCTATAGTGGTGAAGTGTGGGTACGTTTCACAGTACGTCATTGGTCTCAGTCTTTTAGACAGCTTTTGTCTCTGAGCTGTGACTTTCTAATTGTTTCTTTCTTTTTTTTTTTTAATGGTTGTATAGGAAAGCTGTAAAGGTTGTGATTGAACATGACTTTTCTCACAGGTCAACTAAATTCTGATGAACCTCTCAGTTTGATGGGCTTTTTGAAATAGTTCCCCTGAAAGGCAGTCTCCGTTCCTGGATATTCAACCTTTGGCTTCACTTGGCAATTATATGGCTCTTCATGAGGCAACCAAAAGATTGTAATTGCCATTTCCCTCTATCTCAGAGCTCTTCCCTGGCCTAAGCTTGGATGGATATTGATTTCCCTACTTATACTTTGTGTTACTTCAATACATTTCCCATATAATGGTTCAAATGATCTCTTTAAAATATAGAAATAAAATATTTTGGGCCGGGGATATAGCTCAGTGGTTCCAGCGCCTGTCTTGCAGGTGCAAGGGCCCAGGTTTGATCCCCGGTAACCACATAACAATACTGGGCGTGGAGACTCACCCCAGCAGCAATCAGTACCACATACCACAGTGCCAGGCGTGGTGGCTCATGCCTGTAATCCCAGAACTTGGGAGGCAGAGGAAGGAGGACTGCTGTGATGTGAGTTGGAGGCTGAGCTCAGGGACAGCCTGAACCACAAAGCGAGACCCTGTCTCAAAAAACCTTAAAAAAAAAAATAAATAAATAAATAAAATATTTCAACTTGCTTTCATTGACTTGAACATTCACTTAAGCAACTTTTCTTAGGGTAGTCTGGCAGTTGTTTTAGCTAATACCTTATGATATGTGTACCAAAACTTAGAGTGTATATTATTGTTTGTTGTTGTATAAAAATCACATAATTTTCACAACTCAGTTTTCTATCATTGTGACAAAATATCTGAGATAAATCTTATAAAGAGGAAAGGTTTATTTTTACTTGTGCTTTTAGAGATTTCAGACTATGTTGTTTGATTTCATTGCTTCAGGCTCATGGTGAGGCAGTGTGGTAGAGAATGCATAGTAGAACAAGGGTGTCCACAGCACCAAAAACAAAGTAGAAGAGTCTGGGCTCCCCTCCTCTGATCTAATGCTCAGTTGGCTCCAACTTTTAAAAGTTCCACCTTCTCTCAATAGTGTCATGGACTGAGGACCTAATCTATATCAACATATAGGCCTTAGGAGGACTTACACAAACTAAGGAAAAAATGAAAACTTTGTTATGTTATTGATTTTGCTTTTATTTTTGTCTTATTGTTGCTTTGTTTTTTTAAAATGTGAGTTACTTATCTGGTAGTTTTAGCTCAGAATTTCTCATTGCATTTCAGTTATGGTGTTGGCCAGGGCTGTGGTCATCTGAAGTCTGAAGAATCTTCCAAATTGGGGTTAGAACCATGTTTCTGTGACTGTTGGAGGGGCCTCAGTTATACCCCACAGGGCCTGTCCCTATGTGTATCCACAGCATGATAGATGATAAATGACTCCTCGAAGAGGAGTGAAGAGAAAGAACCTTGAAAATTCACATAGCATCATTTCTGCTGTATTCTGTTGCTCTTGCAAATCAAGCCCCGATGCAGTGTGTGTGTGTGTGTGTGTGTGTGTGTGTGTGTGTGTGTGTGTGTGATGTATACAAGAGTCAGGCATCAAGTGGAATCATCTTAGAGGCTTACTAATATGCACTGCATGCTTTCTTATCTCTCTTTCTTTTAGATGTAGTAGCTCTGCATTGTATCAGAGAAGCTTCTCTGACATAGTCTTTATGGTTTAAATATAAAGACTTGCATATTGAGGATGTTAATCTCATCAGTGGAGAAGTCCATCAATGAACTTCTTTTTTTTTTTTTTCTTTACTATACCAGAGATCAAACTCAAGCTCTTGTGCTTCCATCATAGGCACCAGGCCCCTTGAGCTAAATCCTCAGACCCCATCAGTGAATTCCTCGTTGATTGTGCAATTAGGAGCTGAGATCTGATAGAGAGAATGGATCCGTGGAGCATAATCTACAAAGGTATATTCTTCCTGGATTTTCCCTCTTTCTTTACTTCTCTTGCCTTCTGTGCTTCCAGCCACCGTGAGGCAAGCTGATTTTCCTCACCAATCCCCTCTCTCAGATTGTTTCTTCCATAAAGTTGGTCAATTATGGACTGAAACCTCTGAAACTGAGAAAAACAAGTCTTTCCTCCTTAAGTTATGTGTGCCAGGGACATAGCAATGAAAAAATGACTGCTCCGGATAATTTATCTGTTAGTCCCTGAACGATGCCATTGCTCCCTACTCATCCATAACCATGGAATGCGACCAAGCAAGGAGCCATCTTTTTTTTTAAAGCTCTGCTATGTGGAGGTGGTTTCTGCTGTAAATCAGCCTATCCTGGCTATGTTTATGTCAGAATATATGTTGCTTACTCGATATCCGTCCTCTTCTTGTTTGTCTTTGGAACCGCTGCTTTTTAGTTGAGCATGTTGTAGTTTGGTAGTCAAGTAAATTCTAACCAACACAATTCAAACTAAAATGCTGAATTACAGGTTCTCCAAAACTTTAAAAAGGATAACTGACACATTCATTTTATTTCCATTGTTTTTATTCTTTCCGTCTTGATGCATGGCATGTGCTTGCGATGGTCAAAACTCCAGCAGCCATGTTGCGTATGCTTGACCAGCATCATGCTTGATTTAGTAATTTGCTGATAGGATCTTGAGTCCATCAGAGCTTACTACTGGCACAAATCAAACCGTTTACCTCAGGCTTTTCTTTGAATGAGAGAAAGAAGCACATTTGTTTTAATCTGCTATTATTGTGTGGTATTGATATTTTAATGCCTTCCTTCTATGTTGGAATAAAATCCACATTAATGATCTGGACTCACCTAGATCTCTAACTTTTTCTCTCCCTTGTTTACTCTGTCCATCCACACTGACCCTCTGCGCTCATGATTTCCCCCATCCTCAGGTGAGCTAACTCAGACAAATCACAGAATTCCCATTCTCTGATTCCATGCTGCTCAGTCTTCTGAAATCATGTTTCCTATTGTTCAATGTTGCAGGTGAAACTCTTACTTGGCTGCCTCATAAGAGGCCAAGAAAATTTGACTTCAGTCTTTATAGTTAGTATTTTATTCATATTTTAATCATAAGTCTGATGTTCTAAGATATGAATTAGTGATAAAAGACCAACACACAGAGCTGCTATAAATTCCCAGTTGATTTCAGCAGAGAATACAGAATTTAATGACAGTAAAAACTTTGTAATAGCAAATGTGGCCAAATCTCTTGGTCTTTGTTTCTAGTTGGAGAAAATTTCCAGGATGGTAATATCCTGCTAAAACTGAGACAGAAGCCCAAATTCTTAACTGCCTCTGCTTGGCTTCTTTCTATTTTATATTGTTGTTGCCTGAGTAAAAGCTTTTCTTTCCTGCCTATTATCCAAACAAATTTTTAAGCTTTATGTAACAATATGTCAGGGGACTTTGTTAGAATAGAAGCCTAGCCAGGGACTGATGTACAGCAATTTTTCATCATGTAATTATTTTAAAATGTGCCTATTTAGTGTTGGGGGTTTAGTGTTTATTGGAAACATGCATTATTATCAAAGTTATTGCATGATATGAAGCAGAATACATTTTATTTCTAAACAAAGAGCTTGTTCAATTAACTCTAGATTTAAAAATTAAATTTTTGGGGAGTTCAAATAAACATTTTTGTTTGGTAAATGAGTTGTAGATAAGATTATTAAAGAAAACAAGGACCACTCAACTATATTGTGCTCTGCTGTTTCCATTTTACAGAAACATAAAGAGCGCATCATTTTACAGGTCCAAAGTTGTTAACTTTCATGTACCAAAAGAATGTCAGAGGCATAAAAACATAAATATGAATCTACTTAAAGGGATTCATTTGAATTTCATTTTTTTGGCAGCTGCACATACATAGGATTCAGCGTGATGAGGTTAAGTAGTAAGAACTCTCTTCTTTATGAAGGAGCTAACAAATTCCCAAGTGCTAGTCAACAGATACCTGAATTTATATTTTGAATCTATGAATATGTTTGTTTTGTTTATTGAATATTAATAAGAATGAGTTCAGAAATAAGAGAAAAAAGGCATTTTGTTAAGGCAACAATTAAGTGAAGCAGAATTGTTAAAAATTTCAAATTGTATACTTTAAAATGCACAATCATAAGCATCAAAGATAGAGTTGCTGTTTTTTAAGTTTATTTTATTATTGTCTGCTATAACTTTCACTTTTACAAATTCATTTGAAGTGAAACTAGCTCACTAATGTCACAGTTTGAAAAGACTGGATTAACTAAAAGTTTATATGAGGTGCTATTTGGGTTGAACATGAGTAAAAATATAGGATAATTAAAAGTTTTTATTTTAAATTTGGCTTTATTTTTAGCAGTATTTAAAGATAAAAACACAGAATAGACTATTGTGAGGATTAAATTAAAAATTACACTTTTGTTAATTTTATTCAGCAAATGTCTATTGACTCACTGACTTTGCTGATAATACTGCAATGGAAAAAGATGATAAGGTTTGTGACTTCGTAAAGTTTATACTCCAAGAGTAGTCTAGACAATAAAACATTTGAAATAGTAATGATTGTGAAGAATTTCCTACAACTGCAAGATGGTACCAAAAGGGCCTGATTTACATGACATCAAAAAGAAGGATCTCCAAATTATATTTGAGCTGGTCCATTATGATAATCAGATGTCAGCCCTGCTACAGTTGAGGTGTGGTCCTCATAAGTATAAAAACCCTAATGGGAAATTTAATAGTAAAATGTGATTTTAGAGGTTCAACTAAGTAGTTAAAGATTGACTCATTGTCATATGTTTAGGTAAAATATATTACAAGCTGATTTTATAAATTTATTAAAATATAAAATATGGCAAGTACCAAGATATCAGTACCTAACAATGGATTGTGCTTACAGTGAATTTTAAAATGGAAACAAGCTGTGTCCTTTTTCAAATTGGTTGCCTGAGCTTCCATTCCTATTGAGGAGGTGGGGCTTTTAGAAAGTAATTAGGTCACGAGGGTGGAGACTTAATGAATAAGATCAGGGTCCACACATGAAAAGGGTGGCTGCTCACTTTTCCCACCTCTGGAGACATAGATCACCCTCGGAAACCTGGGAGAGAGTTCTTATCAGAACCTGCTCATGCTTGTAGCTTGATCTTCTTCTTCTATCCCTCAGAGGGGTGAGAGTTACATATTCTGTTGCTTATAAGTCACTCAGCTTCTGGTGCTTTGCTATAGCAGCCCAAACTAACAAAAATGAATTTTATTAACTCAATCACATATTAAATGCAATTATTTATTTAAAAATCTATAAGTTATCAACCATCAATACCACAGTCATAATTACTAGAGATGTATGCATAAGTTAAGGATATTGCAAAAATGTAAATTTAGTAATGTCTTCCCTGTGCTGAAGCTTTTCAGTAGTTCTCATTGCTGTACAATGCAGCCTTATATTTTGAACGTGGCTTATAAGGGTCACATGACCTGACCTTTGCCTTTGTTTATTTCCACTCTTGCATCCCCCACATGGAACTATACTCTCACTTTGGATATGCAGGGCCTACCACATGCTTGTCCATCCACTACAGCACTTTCTTTTCAAAGAGTAGTGGCAGAAAGGGAGGATTTAAAAAAAAAAAAATAAAACAGTTAAACTCTCATTCTACATAACACAAACTATGAAGTCAAGAACCATATATGTAAATGTGTTATTTGGAAATAGTGGGATGTATGCCAGAAGAAATTGCTAATGTGTTAATATTGATTTCTCCTGGAGAAATCCCCGGAATGTCTGAATGGTTGTTGTAGGAGATTCCCTTTTCATGTTATACACTCTACAGTAGCATCCTTTAAAGCCTGGCAGACAAATAATGGTAATATTTCAAAAAGTAATATGACAGGCTGATGGCAGGCTTTGGGTTTTTGTTTTGTGTTGAGCTCTCTCCAGTCCAGTCCCTGAGTTTGGATGGTAGGTGATTATTGGCTGGCTCCCTTTGATGGCTCATCAGTGAATGAGGTGATGTGAAATGCAGACTTCCAAGTCTGGCCCTAGAGCTGGCCCTATCACCCTTCATCATGTGCCCTTGTTAGGTGGACATGAAGGAATGTAGGCCTCACTTGCCCAGGGCTGGCAGTGTCCAAAGAGCACAACTGTTGGCATCCAGGGAAGAGGTCATACTGAAGAGTCTACTTGAGAAATCTTCTCAATTTGCCCTCTTTCCTGGTCCTTAGATTCTTCTGTTATTTTTTTCATAGAGATGATATAGAAGCTTCATTTGGATTCACATCCACAGAAAAGTGATGTTGTTTGTGTGGGAATAAAGAGATGCTGGAAAATGTACATTTTCCAGCTGTATACAATTGTGAAAGGTGTGGTTATACAGACATCAAGGCCTTTCCTTGGAACAGCACAGAAAACCCTCAGTATGATACCAGGGTGGTGGGGGGGATGGAAAGAGCAAAAGAGAGCTGATCTCCTTTCACCATCCTGTGGTTGAGATTGTGGGTCCCATTCAATGCTATGCATTTAAACTGTTTTACATGGCTTAGGAAATGCTGACCTTGTTTCATAGGCAGGCAAATAAAAAATTACAGCCACTAACTACAATCTGGAGTTTAGGCTTAAGGTCCTTCCTTGGTTAGACACACTGCACATACAATCAGATTGTTAAATTGCCCTTTTCCTCTGCCCATAGGACTTTCAAAAGGGTTAGGAAGTCAGTAGGGTTGGGCTGTGCATCACCTTTGAATTGCTTCTTCTGCCTCACAGAAAATTAAAAGTTGAATCAATCTTTCAGTTAAGATATACCAAATTAGGGGAAAAAGAATGTGATAGTAATAAAAAAGCAAACAAAGCTTATGTACACGGGGGATGGGGGTTTCAGGGCGAGGTGGGAAGGAGAAAAATGAGAATCAAGTCATGTCATGTTCTGGTACAAACTCATTGAATGTGATGATGATGTGCATTCATAATGTACTAATAAAGGTTTGAATTTAAAAATTAAAAAAAAGAAATACCAAATTGTTCAGAATAGTAAAATGTGGTAAGTAATACAACATTTATGCAGTTGAGGATCGTAAGTGATTCATTGGGAAGAAAGAAGTTTTTAAATGTTGCAGCAAATGAGCTCTTGCCAGAGCTCACACTTCTTGTAATATATCTGCTTCCAAGACACACTATACGGAGAATGAAACAAGATCCTCTTTTCTTAATATTGAAAGTGAATCTGATTTTATCTTCAATTAAGAAACGATTAGTATATATCTTTCACATCAATATAAAGATTTCGTTTGCACTATTAAAGTTGAATTATGTAGGTAAGCAAAGAAGGAGTCACTTCTACTGTACATATAGAACATATTCACTAATAAATTTTAGTTCACATGATTTAAGAGATCTGGTCTACCTTTAACCAAGTTTTATCAAGGTTATATAATATTTATTAAATTCACATCAATAGGAGACTAGTTAAGATGTTTTTTTTAATAAATGGAGAATAACAAAGAACAATAAATTTGAGTCATTTATACTCAAATGGATGTACCTTCAGGACATACTCATGGGTGAAATAAATATGACAAAGATATGTAAAATTGTATCTTTTCTCTGGTATGAAAACTGAAGGTATAAATGTATGATAGGTTATGTGAAATAGAAAGAAGACGTGCAAAAGGAAAAGGGAAAAGGAGGGTGGGAGAAGGAAAGGAGGTGTGGAGAGCTATAAGCACCTGCAATGTAAAGATAAGTCAACAGCAAGTTCTGTTTACAGCAGATGTCCACCTTTGCTGAATATTGAGAGCAGGGCAACTGTTCCATGACCAAAAACAACAAGTAATTAAGACCAAAAGGTGGGCGGTAAAGAGAAGCAGGCGTGGGCGGATGAATGTTACAAGAAGAGATACTTTTCGTTATGCTTGCTGTATAAAAGGCCAAGAGAAAATAAACTCGGCACACTTGGCTCTAAGCACTGCTGGGTGCCCTCCCAACTCTATCTCTGTGCCTGTCTTTTTCTCATCCCCACTCCCCTATTCAAGGACCGTCTGACAGGTGATGGCTGGATCCATCACAGGAGAGAAAGAAAAAATCTGAGAGCTAAAAAAAAGAGGAAATAGAGTTTGTAATACGTGTAGGGGTTGTAGGGAGGGCAAAGGAAAGGGAAAAATGAAAATCAAGATGTGTCATGTACAGGTACAAATTTTCAATGTTGAATGTGATCATAGTGTATGTATAAAATGCACTAATACATTCAATTAAATATTTTACCTATCTTTTCCCTTTTGAATATTAACTCTATTCTTTAAGAATAAAACAACCACTATACATATGATTCATATAACTCGTGTCATCAATGATTTATTTATGAAGTCACTTATGCTACTCCACAAAGATGGGAATACTGTTTTGGGAGAGGGACAGGGTCTTGCTTTGCAGTTCAGGCTAGCCCTAAGTTCACTAAGTAGCCCAGGAGAGCCTCGAACTCACATCAATCTTCCTGCTTCTGCCTCCCAAGTGCTGAGCCTACAGGCATGAGCCACCATGCCAGGCACTATGATATGTGGTACTAATTGCTGGTGGATGTGAGTCACCACACCTAGCATTGTTGTACATGGTTACCGGGGATTGAACTAGGGACCTTGCACTTGCAAGGTAGGCACTGGAAGATGGGACATACTTTTAACCAAACCTGACTACATTTGTTTGCAAACCATAGTATAGCTAAGCTAAGAGCAAGTGTAACTTCTTAGCTGACCATTTCAAATGTGAGAAATATCCTAAAGAATGTGTAGCATCTTTTATAATGTATTTGAAAAGAGCCTACTCTTCATCCAAGTTGTAAACCTGACAGATCCTATTTCATAGTGGTATCAACTAGATAAGAGTCTTTTTAACTGAAAAATAAGTTTGAGTTAGGGACTGCGAAGATGTATATTTTCCAGATTCCTGGCTTATGTTTTATTTTAAGAAGCACTCGGTTATGGTAAGGATGTCAACATTGGCTGGCTGTGCATTTCCATGCCCATTTGCTGGATTCTGAGACTCTTATTAATAATTGTTTTTATTTGAAGTAAAGAGTGATAGCTAGGATCTTTGGTTTTCTACTGTTTCCTTTTTCTTCATAAAGTAGGATCTTTCTCATTAAAAAGAGTTATTCTTTTATTCCTGCCACCTCTATTACTTTCCTTCCTCTGTGCGTTGATGAATCAGAATCCTGTCTGATCATCATTCTTCCATTCATCTATTCAACGAATGCTAAATGAGGGCCACGTGCCCGGTAAGCAATGCTCCTTAGAGGAAAAAATGCAGACAAATAGAAAGTCATTGCCCTCAATACCTATTCTATTCGGAAAGAGAAAACACAATATTTATATGAAAAATAATTAAGAAAGTGATTATGTATAGGACTTCTTTATTGTACATTAGTAACAATGAGATATTGCTTGAATTAATTTCTCTTAAATTAATGATATCCCATGCTATACATTAATGTCTTAAAGTCAGTGTGGCACCATTTAGGGTGTGATATTATTTATTTATGTTAAATATACCCAACACATGAGCTTATTGCTTTTACCCAGTTCTTTAAACATTGTATTTTTGAAGCTTTATTAGGATCAGATGATGTTCTACCAAAATACTTCACTGGTTTTGTTTCATTTATTATATGATATTGCTCAATTTTCGATGCTGTTCTAAGCAACATGAACAACAATAAAAACAAGCTAGCAAGTTATATGAGAAACTTGTAATCCACAGCACACATTTACTGGAATAGTTTTGAGTTTCACAGCATGAGAACACAAGCCCACAGGGAGCTAGAAAACATATTTGTCAAAGATGACAGAACATTGTATTTTAGGTCTGTAAATATCAAATCCGAACAATGAAAAAGAAAACTAGATGCTTCCTATGCACAGTCTTAGTGTGAGAGGTCACCACATGATAGCTTTTACTTTATTTTTTTTTCTTACTTCAGAGCATGTTTGTAGTACATAATGTTCATAGTGTTTATGATCCTTGTGAGGAGCTGATACATGTGCGTACCACATCCCAGCCATTCTCTTTTCTATTCTCTTTCCTTCTCATACCATCTCTTGATTCTTTTCCCTTTGGGAAAGATTCCTCTCTCTATTTTTTGTTATCTCTGTTTTATTTCATTCTTTATTTATAATCTGAGTTTCTCACATAAAAGGAAGCCTGAAATATCTAAACTTGTATGTCTGGTTTATTTCACTCAAGGTGCCTCTATTATTCTACAAATGACTCAATTTAACTTTCTTTATGGCAGCATAGTACTCCATTGGACACAAATACCACATTTCCTTCATCCATTCATATATTGATGGACATATAGGCTACTGCCCAGATTTAACTATTATGAACTGTTCTGTTTTAGACAGGAGTATCCATGTAACACTGTATTATCATATCTTTACATCTTTTGGGAAGCTAGCTGTAAGGGAATAACTGGGCCAAATGGAATTTCTAGTTTCAGTTTTTTGAGGAATTTCTACACTGATTTTCAAAGTGGTTGTACTATCTTACACTCCCACAAAAGTGTAGAAAGTTCCTTTTTTCCCAAAGCCACACTAGCATTTTCTATTTGATTTCTTGATAGCCATTCTTTCTAGGTAAGAGAGAATCTCTGTGGTATTTTAATTTGGATTTCTCTAATAGCCAGTGATGTTGAGCAATTTTTTACGTATTTTATTGGCCATTTATGTTTCTTCTTTGAAGTGCCTATTCATTTAACTTGCTCAATTGACTGGAACTTCTATTTTCTGGGGTGCAATTTTTTGAGCTCTTTATGTATTTTAGATAATAGCCCTCTGTCTGAGGTATATACCTGGCAATTTTTTTTCCTATTCTGGTCACTCTATTGGTAGTTTCCTTTGCTGGGCAGAATTTTTAAATTTGATATGATTATAGTTGTTGATTACCAGTACTAGGCAACCAGGGTTCTGTTCAGAAAGTTCTTACCTGTGCCCATAATCAAGAGTTTCACCTGTTTTGTCTTCTAACAGGATATTTCTGTTTTAATATTTCATTCTTTGAGCCTCATGTCTGTTGTACCTATACCATGCTCTACACATGTAATATCTATATATCTTTATATATATCTATATATTTCTTTATATCTATCTATCTATCTATCTATCTACCCATCTTCAAGCCTAGGGTTGTAATATCTCCTGGTTTGGTCTTTATATAATAAAGATCTTTTATATATTATTTAATGTCTTACCATTGTTTTCCTGAGAAATATGAGTCATTGCCAAGTGTGTGACTAGTTTGGGGGAATGACAAGTCTCAGGATGTCTCCTTACTGGTAGGGAGGTCAGTAAGCATTGTTAATAAGGCTGTTTTCCTTTGTCATGCCTCACTGGACTGTAGATGAGTGACAGACAGCAAGAGACTGATCTGAGTGGTGCACTGTGGGCTGAGTTCTGGCCCCACTTCCTTCTGTGAGTGTCCTGTCCAGCCTTCTCTGCCTGTATCCACTTTAGTCAAAGATGCCACAAGAGACAGTAATTTATTTTTCTAACTGAATTACCCATTGATCTTTCGTTGATTTAAAATTCTCTGAGCCTATAGTAGAGAAGCAATTGAATAAAGCTTGCATGTGAGCATCACTTTTGACTCCCTTACCTCTTTCATCTTTATTTTTAATCATGTACTTCTATGGACTTCTTCTTATCTGTTATTGAGAATTCGGTTTTTTTTTTTTTAAAAAAACTCATAAACCAGAAACAAACGTGACATTTTGAATGAAACTAAAATATTAGCTTTTTAACTGCTAAAACTATATGGGAATGTGAAGCTGGAATACGTGGTCCAAAGGAGGCTTCCTTCTACTTTACTCAGATCTAAATCTTAGGACTCACTCAGCAGAACCACGGTGTGACTGTCACACCCAGAGACCAAACCACAAGCAAAATGATGTGTAAAAAGATGTCCCTCTACCGACTCCCTAGAAAAGGCAGACCTTGCATTATGTCATGGGTTCTGGAAATGTGGACCACTCAGTTGAAAGCAAGGAAATAACCTCACCTTGGGCCTGCTTCCAAAGACAGCTAGAGGAAGAGTGTCGCGAGCAGCGGGAGCAGGTCGGAAGGAGGACCCCTACACCATGTCTAGTTTTTATGCACTTACTTAATACATCACACTCCAAATAATAATAAGAAAAGTAATAAGAATATACACGACCAGACAGTTTTATTCTGGGAGCTCTCCCACTGGGTCCTACCACAGTCCGAGGTTCCGGCGATTTGCACTACTAGATTCTCTGGGCTTTGGTCTCAGTCTGGTGACGGGGGTCTGCACCGCGAGGAGTCAGACGTCCAGCGGAGCCTTGGTCCAGCAGAGTCTCCAAGGCAGACTGGCCGGTGATCGTCTGGAGGTCTTCTCCTTTTATGCTGGTTTTGGCGGGACTAAGACTCAGTGTCTGTTCTTCACTGACAAGGTGTCCGTTGTAGCTTGGCGCGGGCATTACAAGTCTGTTTATGTCGAGTCATGCTTGCTAGGCATTGCTTGTGACTATGGCTTATTACTATTAGCTTACACTTATAATTGCTAACTTTTCTTATAACATAACTACTGTTAGGATTATAATCTATATTCTAAAATCGAAATGAGCTCATACTCTATCTTATCCTAATTGCGTATTCTATATTTTCACACACTGTTATTTAACCATAAACGCATACCATAAATGTATGTAAATTTTACCATAAATGTTACCATAAAGGTATGCTCCTGTCAAAGAGGCTAGGCTGTTTACCTCTGTTCCTTCCTTCAGTCGCTTCTCTTCAGGGTAGGAAGGAGCTGATAAGTTAGTGTAGCAGTGAAGAGAAAGTCTGAAGCTATCTTTCACATCTCTCAGTGTTTTATCTTACTAGTGTTCTTTTCATCTCATGATGGCAAATACAATGAGAAGAAAAATGGAGTGAATACCTACATGGTTTTCCTTAATTACCAGTTGAGGTCAGACTCTCAAAATATACTGCTGAAATAACAATAGTTCTGACTGCTACCGGAATAAGCATCCTTGTAGAAGGGATCAAGTCACCTTCCCCACAGTTTGCTTGATGATGAACCAAAAGCCCATCTTTTCATGGCAGTTTAAGTTCCTTTTGATGAAGTGTATGATAAAAAATTCAGTTAGATTTTCACTTCACTCTTAAAGTCAACTTCTACTCCAGGTTTATCAGCTCTTCCCAGTCCCAAACATCTTTGTCTGTCTACCTTATCTCTAAAGTTTTTTCCTGATCCCTTCCTGGGAAATATATTCTTTCCTTTTCTTTATCTTGAAAGCTCTTTCTGTGTCCATCAAACTCAGTAGAAGTCTACTTAGCTCTTATTGGAGACATTGGTCACATTTGTGCATCACAAGTATTGTCAAGGTAGGTCACATTTATTCCATTGTTTCCATAATTTCGTGCTTACTTGCTGAAAAAAGGAGCAAGTCTTCCATATCTGCATATTTATTACTGAGTATATTGTCTAACATAAGGGAAGCAATGAATAAATACTTCCAGAGCTTTCACATAGCTTTCTTCTTTAAACACAGCCACAGTTGTGAAACTTGCTAAACTCCACATGTGCAGTGGAATAAGAAATGCTTTGGGTTTCACAGAAGTTGATGTGCAGAATACCCATAAAAATGTTCACAGGTTTAGCAATAAATTGGAAAAATACTTTTCTGACAAAATAATATGTTTATTTTCCTGTTATCACCATTCTTTTAAATTACAAGTAATCTGACTTTAATAAACTTTTTCTAGGGTTTATGAAATAGTTGCTAAATAGTAATAAAATTGTTGTGTTGTTTAAATTTTTGGGCATTCATTTTTTTGATTATTTTCAAGCCCTCATGAAAAGAGATGTTTCTTCCAGTCCAAGTTTCAGTGAAACTAGGTATCTCAGCAGTTAGTCATATGCAGCACTGATTAACAAACATGGAGGACAGATCTCATGGGAAACAGATTTTGCTACACTAAGTAACTCAGTGAGGAAATTAAAACTTTTAATCAGTAATGTGAAATATTTGACACAAAATTTACACAATCCATGAGGGAAGACTGAAGTCCAATTTTTCATACTCAGATTGAAGTAGATAGTTATTGCTTATTTTGCCTTTAACTTATCACTAAATTTACTAGAAAGAAGAGTTTAAATTATTGGGGGGATTCATTTATTTGTTTATCTTTGTGGTCAAACTTTCCAATCAGGTAAAAATATTTGTATGGTATGTAGTGTGATATGACTGATGATGAAAATATAGAAATTATAAAGATTAGAATTCGAATTTTAGGAAAAATCACTTGCTTCACAATTTTTTTTAATTTACCAAGGACCTTTATATTCATAATAGCTTTACTCCATCATCTTTAATAGATACTTAACAAATATTTATTTTTAAATTATCTTTATTGGTACATTAAATATTTTTTTAAAAAAACCAAATATTTATTTTGTTGTAGGTATTCTATGCATGAGAAAAATTATCCTATGTACATTTGAATATTTATATTTATATGTTTAAATCTGTGTTATATATGTGTAAAGTTTATTTTTCACCAAAAGAGAATAGAGATAATCATGAAGATCTTGTGCCTTTTTGTAATATATGTTTTTTCATATTATCATAATGTAATTGCTGAAATCAGGTCATTTATCATTGGTACAATAATATTATTTAATCACAGCCCATCTTCAAATTCCATTCATTATATGAATCATTTCCTTTGCAGTTATTGTTTCCCATTTAAGTATTTACTGGGCAATGCATTTTTGATACATCAATCCTAGTATGTACTGCTATTAGATTTTATTCAGCTTTAGTCTAGAACAATTATTAGCCTTGTCTGACTATTTTAAATGATGTTTTTGAGAAGTATACACTAATTACAATGTAGATTGATACTCAGTTTGGATTAATCTGATAGTTTTGCATGACTGCATTCAACCTATCCATTTTTGGCAGAAATTCACAGCAATAAGATAGTGTCCTTAGCAAATCATAGCAATCACATGATACTGATTTAGTTTGATGCTGCTAACTTTAATAAGTCATGCTATATTGTAAAATTAAGAAGATTGATCAAAATATGTGATGAATATTTAAATAAAAAATTTTTTACAGTGAAAGATATGTTATCATCAGTCGCTCTCACAGTTCTCCCACTTGATTTGAATATACTTATCCCATCATTCTAGCTACCCTCTGAAGCAATTCAGAGACCTTTTTTCATGAGTGTCTTTAGGAGTTGTGATCAGAGTTAGAGACAGTGTTGCTGCCAGCAGAAAGACAGTCTTGTCAAAACACTACAGTGTGACCTTGCCTGCTGTATTAACTACATTTGGTACCATGTGACTCTTGGCTCTTCCTCAAAATCCAAATGATGATGAAGGGTGAATATTTTGAGCTGATGGAGGGTGTGCAGGCAACCATGACAGCACAGCTGAAGTTGAAAGAGAACTTTCAGAATTGCCCCTTCTCCTTAATTTGTGGGAGACGCACTGACACCATAGAGAGATTGTTTCTTAAAACTTCCATTGACTTCTTTTAGCATCTACTGATGCTCTTCTGACATTCTTATTTCTTCTACACTTATTAGAATAGCATTCGGGTCTAAACAGGAACTTTCCATTCTACTGTATTTGCTGATTGCTCAATCCGAACCCCTAACACTGGCCCCTGTGCTCTTTGTAATGCTTGTGTTATACTCTGAGGACTTTCTCATGCCACCCAATATTCCGGGCTAAATTTCTGGTCTTCTTTTCCACATCTTAGCGTCATTCTTTCTCCAAGATGATAGAATGGAATCTAGAAACTCAAACCTAAGTGCAACTTATGATGTCAGTACTGGTCTGCTTTGTTCCTCTCAGCAGACAGAGCTAGGAAGGGAGTGTGAGTGGTGTGTGCGTGTGTGTGTAAATATAAATACAGTTTGATTCTTATGACTACATATTCTTAGTAAAAACCATAAATTAATAAAGGTGATTTAAATGTCCAATGAAGATATTTTAAGCTTTCCAGTTTTCATAGACATAATCCTTTATGATGGTTAATTTGGCTCACCTGGCCAAGTTATGGTTGTCAATTATTTGTACAAACACTAGTCTAGATGTTTCTATAAAGATCTCTTTGATATGTGATTAACACTTAGATCAATAGACTCTGTAAAGCAGATTACCTTTTACAATGTGGTAGAGTTCATCCAATCCATTGAAAGCATTAGAAGAAACTTACTAAGATACCCCAAGAAAAGAGAATTCAATTCGAAATTACCTTTCCAATCCAAACTGCACCACTGGGATAGTATTTTTTCCTTTTTTAAAGTTTTCAGGCTGGCCTTGAATGCACTATTGCAGCCTGGGCTAAACTTGAACTCACCTCCTGCCTCTGCTTCTTGAGTGCTGGGAATATGAGCATGAGCCACTATGCCTGGTCCTGGGGTAGTATTCTTATGAACTGAGTTGAGAGGTTAACAGATCAAAATAAATGATTTTTAGATCATGATATTAGTATATTCACCATTGCTTATTCTCTAATCATTTTTGTTTATGAAAAATTATTTTTCCATAGGATGGCTTTTATATATTCTTTATAAATATCTAAGTGGTATATTAAAATAAAATTGTTTAAAACCTAAAAAGATAAATTAATAAATAAAAAGAAAAAGAGTACACCATCCAACTCTTCTCAAGATTCATTTACCTTTTCTTTTCCTATATCTATATCTATATATATGTCTGTATCTAATCTCTACCATATTGGTTCTGGTTCTCTTGAAAATGTAAATACACTATTGTGGCTAGAATACCTAAAAGAACTTCAGATTTTTTAACAGTCTACACTACTCTGGAAGCTGATTTCTCTCTCTAAAGTTCTATATTTATTTGTAGAATTTTGTAAGGACAAGTTATATACAGTAAAATGCACAAATGCACACCAGTGTGAAACACATGGACCTGTTCAGGAAAAATGGATCCACTGTCCTAGAAAGTTTTCTGAAGCCTTTTCAGAATCAATACGGTTGTGCCCCATGTGACTACTTGTTCAGATTTTATTCAGCTTAGATTAGTTTTGCTGTGTATTTCTTTTCTTTTCTTTTCTTTTCTTTTCTTTCTTTTTTAGGTTTTTTGAGACAGGGTCTTGCTTTGTAGTTCAGGCTGGCCCTGAGCTCAGCCTCAAACTCACATCACAGCAATCCTCCTGCCTGTCCCTCCCGAGTGCTGGAATTACAGGCGTGAGCCACCACACCCGACACTGTGGTATGTGGTACTGATTGCTGCTGGGCATAAGTCTCCATGCCCAGTATAATATGTGGTTACCGGGGATCAAACCCGGGTACTAGCGCTTGCAAGACAGGTGCCGGAACCACTGAGCTAAATCTCTGGCCCTGTATTTCTTTCTTTTTTTTTTTTTTTAAATTCATGAATTTTTTTTTAAATTAAATGAATACATATCATCATCACATTAAACATTGAGAGTTTGTACCAGAATGTGACATGACTTGATTCTTATTTTTTCCCTTTCCCCACCCACCCTGCAAACCTCCACCCCCTATATACATAAGCTTTGCTTCTTTTTTTTTATTGCTACCACATTCATTTTCCCCTCGTCATTTACCCCATACCCTATTTCCTTTTAAATACTTTTCATTTCACAATATCTATATATATACTAGAACTCATTTACATCTTCCTTTTCTCATACCAGAAAAAAGATATGATATTTACACATCTGTGACCTATTTATTTCACTTATGAGGTTGTCCTCAAGGTACATCCCTTTGAGTATGAATGGCTCAATTTTATTATTTTTCATGGGAACATATTATTTCATTCTATGAATGAACCACATCTTCTTTATCCAGTCTCCAACTGATGGACATTTTGGTTGTTTCCAAGATTTAGCAATCACAAACTGAGCTGCTACAATACATAAGGAACTTAAAAATATCAGCCCACCCAAATTTAATGACCCAATTCAAAAATGGGCATCTGAAATGATCAGACACTTTTCAGAAGAAGAAGTAAGCGCAGCTAAGATGCACATGAAGAAATGCTCAACATTACTGGTCATTCGAAAGATGCAGACGAAAACAACACTGAGATTTCATCTCACTCCACAAAGAATGGCTGCTATCACAAAAGTAGCCAGCAACAAATGTTGGTGAGGCTGCAGAGAAAAAGGAACCCTTCTCCACTGTTGTTGGGACTGTAGACTCATACAGCTTCTGTGGAAATCAGTTTGAAGATTCCTCAAAAAGCTAGGATTAGAGGTCCCATTTGACCTGGCCATTGCTTTGCTAGGTATATACACAAAGGAATTAAAAGACTCATAGCACAGTGACACATGTGTACCATGTTTCCTGTATTCTTTAGCTACTTTATTAAAAATCTATTGACTAAGTTTGTATCTGTTTCATGTCTTTATTCTTAGTTTTTCTACATTTGTACCATTGCCAAGCATTATTATCTGAATAAATTTACAATAAACCTTGAGGGGAGGAAGTAAATATAAGTCCTCCAAACCTGTTTTTTTATTCAAGATCATTTGGTTGTATACTTCCTTGTATATTTTATGTAATTATTGTGTGTTGAGAGTCTATAAGTCAGTTTGAGAAAGACGTCCTAACAATTTTATGTCTCTAAATTAAATATTGTGTAACTCTTTTGTTTAGGTCTGCAAGTTCTTTCAGAACTGCTTTGTTATAGGAGCTGTAGAGGAGAGAATCACTCTTTCATCCTGATTTTGCTAATTTTCTCTTTCTCTCTATCTCTCTCCCTCTCTCTGCCTCTTATCTCTCTCTTCTCCTAATAATTAAAAGGTCTATATAATTTTTTCAAAAAACCAACATTTGGCTTTAAGAGCATTTTTCCATAGTTTGTTTTCTGTTTCATGTAATCTTCTCCTGCCTTTCTTCTATTATCTGGATAACTTGCTTATTCTAATTTCTGTAGGCCCATAAATAGATAACTGATTTTAAACATTTTATTTTTTTATAAAATAAACACTTAAAACTATTAATTTGTTTTCTAAAAATTGACAGCATTACCTCACATATATAAGCATGTAACACAATTTCCCACATCATTCAGTTAAAATATTTTTTACTTTCCAACGTGATTTAGTTTTTGATTTGTGAATTGTTTAGAAGTTAGTTGATCAAGTTCTAAATTTAGCAGTTATAGTTTATTAATAATTTCTAGAAATTCTGTTGTGATCAGAGGAGATGATGAGTAAAATTCTTATATTTAAGATTTATAAAAACTGTATAGGGTGCTGAAGATACAGTTTAGCAGCAGAGCAGGTGCTTCGCACACATAAGGACCTGGCTTCAAAATTCAGTGCCAAAAAAAGCCATGAAAAAAGAATTATTTTTATTTTACAGCTCAACACATTTATATATTATGAACATTCTTTATGTACTTGAAATATATTCTGTAGGTGTTGGATGTACAAAAATGTTACTATATAAAAATGGTAGATCCAAATATTTTATATGTTTATGATTTTGAGGGAGTGTCATTGTCTAGTAAGTTACTAAAAAAGAATTTTAAAGACCAGCATATTTTTAAGGACTTCTATAGTGTGGATTTGTGTATTCTCTTGTCTGGCATACGATTTTCTTAAAAACAACAGTTTAAATACGTACCTAATGGAAAGATATGAAAGCTTCTAACATTGTTCATACAATAAAGACTGTAGATAATAATTATAAATATTAAACAGAAATGAAATGCTCCATGAACAGGCCAGTTAAAGTTTCTATTTTCACTCATATATCAAACCTTTTTTATAACCTAGATTGTAGTTAGGGAACATGGTAGATACCAGAAATACACCTGGAAGAGTGCCTTTCTGTAGATACATTAAAAAAAAAAAACTAAACTAAACTTTTAAATATAATGTAGAGTAGAGTTAATAATCTAAAACCTAATAATTCCACATCATTAAGTAAATAAATGGTCTTTATTTAAACAAACATTAATTTATTCTAAAGCTACAAGTTGCATTTTGACATTAGGTGTCTGGAAGAACAGAAATGTCTTAGTTTTAGGAAGATAATTTTGAACTTATCCCCACTGAGCTTGAGTACAGACTCCATCACTGTTTGACCTTGAGCAGTTGTCCAAGTGAGTCTTATTATAAAAGGAGACAAACACACAGATGTGAGGTTATTTTAAAGTTAAATATAAGAAGAATGTATAAAAGATCTCTGTAAAATGATACTAAGAATAAGACATTATTAATACTAATGTGGGAGTTCTCATGATAATTCATAGTATGTTAAATGGTTTATGTTAAATGGTTTATGTTTAACGGTATATTGCTTTTCACTTAATTCTTATTTTGGTTCCTGATCAACAGCCATTTTGATGTTATACACAGACAAGATACGCATTGTGTTGGAGTGATTAGGACTCAACTAAACTGATAAGTAATTAGGCAGTTTATTTGCTTAGATCATATTTTTCTAGAGCCAGCAGAATATTAGGAGTAATATATTTCTGGTCCTTTAGCATAAAATAATGAACTAGGAACTTATATCACTTAAGTGGCTCACCAAAATTTGTATAGTTGTGTAATGTCATGGTTAGGTGATAGTGTAAGAGTAGTTAGATCCCCATATTTAGTCTCTAACACCAATGAGCTTTTAAATTTCCAATCTGCCTTTCTACTTTGTCAGTGGTTAGGAAATATCATAATTATAACTTCTGTAACAAGTCTAAAGCTCAGTTTCAAGGCAGTCTACTTTCCTATTAAGTAAGAGATACAAATGAGTTGGAAAAGCTGCCTGAAAATATACTCATGGAAATGGAATGGTGTGTCAAAATAGTTAACCATTTCCACATGAAATAGCAATGATATTAGTAGTTTCAGAAAAGATTCTTCAGTTTAATTGAAAACATGTAGATAAGGGATAATTTACATGATTTTTAACAAATTTAGAGCTCAATTTGGATCTATCAATATTATTTTATCTCAAATTTTATGAGCCGTTAATTGACCACATTTTTGTCTTTTATGTCAAAAAACTAATGATTTGTTAGATATTTCTTCCTCCTCAATTCTTACGTTTTGTTCCTAAGGCTTTATTTTCACTTTCCTTACTGCGTACTGTCAGTCCTCCGGTCTGTATTGTGTGTGGCATGGTATTCTGTCATCTTTGAAATTATTCAGGCATCGTCTCTATTGGCTGCCAGTACTTTCCCATAAGAAAAATTACCCTAAAATTTTGCTTTCATCACTTCTCTTAAAAACTCAAGTTTGTCTAAGTCAGTTATTTGACCTCGGGATAACAGATCCTGGTCTTATCTGTCCAATGCAATTTCTGTAATCTTCCCATACACTGTATATCTTCTAGTTCTCCTCTGCTTGAACTATGGCTACCAGATACAGTGGTGCCTTCATCATGGGATAATTTCTGATGACAGTGTCATATCTCCAGCACTTTCTTTGCTTGATGTCTTTTCCATGTATGTATGAATTTCTTTAGTTGAATACAGCAACCTTCAATAAACAGTTAGAAATAGTCCAGTAGGTTCAAATTATCTATCTTTGGTCTTATGAATGATTCTGATGTGTTTTCAACAAGGTGCTTGTCCCATGTTGAATAATGTCTCCTCAAAGACCTTCAAATCCTAATCCCCAGATCTATGACTATATTACCTTTCCTGGCAGGAGAGACTTTTTTAAAAAAATGAGTTTATTGGTACATTTTAGGAATATTATGATCACATTCCTCATTGAGAATTTGTACCTGTACATGATTCTGGTAGTCTGGGGAGGAGGACGCAGCCAGAACCTTCAGGGAGAACTCCCCCAATAGTCCCACAGTTAAAGGATTAATAACCAACAAACAACAAAGTCAGAACCTGGAGAGAAAAGGCTAAGCCGGGGCTTGACTCTTGGTACTTGGAATGGCGGTAGCCAAAGGCCAGATACTGCCAGGCAGAAGCAGGAGCAGAAGAGCCCATAACCCAAGCTCACCTGAACCTTTATTTGGTAACAAGCCTTCAGCCCATAATCCTAGCATGCATAAAAATGGGTGATTCCACAATAATCCCTGTAGCTGAAGATTCCATAGGTCAGGAGAGACATCCTTAAATCCCAGTAAGTGCCAGTAAGTCTGAAGGTCAATAATCTCAGTGCAATAATCTTTGTAGTTTGAGATCTCACAGGGTGAGGCAGATGTCCACAATAATCCCAGTAGTTGATCCCACAGAATAGGGCAGACATACTCAATCCAAGTTAGTAAATCCTAGTAGATAAGTCTTAAATCTGAGTTAGTTGTCTGTGGTTCCTGACACATGATATATATTGATTCTTATTTTTTTCCCACTCTTCTGCCCTTGCTTCAACCCCCACATACATATACACTGATGATGCAATTTTACTGAGGGTCCAATTTTATGGAGGCTCTCCTGCACCTTCACTGTTACAGCTCACAGACTTTATGGACTGCCTGCCTCTCTTAGGCTCCGCAGAGACTGTCACCCTGTCTCAGTATCTTTTGGCTTGGCCTTACAGAACTTCTAGGATGCCAGATATATGAGTGAAAATAGAAACTTTAACTGGCCTATTCATGGAGCATTTCATTTATGTTTAATATTTGTAATTATTCTCTATAGTCTTGATTGTATGAACAAGTCTTTCAAAGGGGTTTACTCTCTCATATTACTAAGAATATGTAGTCATAAGAATCAAACTGCATTTATATCTATGCACACATGCACACAACACTCACACTCCCTTCCTAGCTCTGTCTGCTGAGAGGAACAAAGCAGATCAGTACTGACATCATAAGTTGCGCTTAGGTTTGAGTTTCTAGATTCCATTCTATCATCTTGGAGAAAGAATGACGCTAAGATGTGGAAAAGAAGACCAGAAATTTAGCCCAGAATATTATGTGGTGTGAAGAAGTCCTCAGAGTATGACACGAGCATTACAAAGAGCACAGGGGCCAGTGTTAGGGGTTCGGATTGAGCAATTAGCAAATAGAGTAGAATGGAAAGCTCCTGCTTAGACCCGAACGCTATTCTAATAAGTGTAGAAGAAATAAGAATGTCAGAAGAGCATCAGTAGATGCTAAAAGAAGTCAGTGGAAGTTTTGAGAAACTATCTTTCTGTGGTGTCAGTGCGTCTCCCACAAATTAAGGAGAGGGGGTCTGAGTTTATGCCTTCAGCAGCGCATAGTTCTTCCATTCTGTATGCCTGGAAAATTAGAACTGTGTGGATGATGCCAGTGTATATTCCTAACTCAAGCAGTAGCCTGGCTCTCTTGGGCCATAGCTACAGAAGCTTCTGAGTGCTAGGCTAGCTGAACTCAGGGACACACAGAGCTTCCCTAGTTGGCCTGAGAGCAGAGCAGCTTAGTTCTTTCTTCTCAAAGCAAGTCTTTCAAAGAGGTTTACTCTGAGATACTCTCGAGCCTTGAAGAGTATGGTCTGGCCCATTCCTAAGATGACTTCCAGCTCTCTTTTATATTCTCAGAGGATTTGGCTTCTTTTTAATAGTTACCTTTTTAGCAACTAAGTTTCTTTTCTCTGTCACCACAAATTTACGGGTGTTTTGAGCCAATGCAAACTTTTCAAATCATCTTTTGACTCTGACTCTTGCCTCTGATTCTCATTGTAGATCTGGCTAAAAGCAGACAAAATTATTCAAGCCACAGCTAGACCATTGAGCTGCCTTGACAGTTTCTCCACCAGGTAAGTTAGTCTGCTATCTTTATATTCAGCCCCACAGAGAGTATTAATACATAGGTAAAACAGGATTTGTGTGTGTGAATGAAACACTTCAGCTTCTAGTCCAGTTTCACTTATTCTGACTGAAAACATTATGTGCCATTACTGTCTAAACTCCTGTCAGCATTTTGGTCTTCTGATCTTTATCTCGAATCTCCCATCAATTTGTGGAAGTATTCACTATTCATAGCCCCAAACTTTTCCAAATACCTCCAACTAACAAGTTTCAAAGGCCTCTTTACAAACAGTCACAGAAAACGAAGCTATTTTTGATATAAATTTTCTGTATTGGTCACTTTCCTGCCACTGAAAACAAATATATCTAATATCCACAGTTTAAAACAGACGTTCATTTGACCTAATTTTCAGAGGCTTTAGCTCACGACTGCTCAGTCTCAAGAGCTGCTGGAGGAACACTGTTCACTCTATGCAGATAGAAATGAGAGAGAGACAGAGAGAAAGAGGAGAAGCACAGACAAGAATGCACTGTTCCAGGTCACCTTCCAAGTAATCTCCTTTTTCTAACCAGGCCTTACTTCCAAATACAGGGACCATTTGGGGGCAATTTATATATAAGCTATAACATTTATGGAATAGGATAAAGGGACAGGAGGATGACAGGTTGTCTTGATAGGTGTATGGCTTTTGAAACTGCATAGAGAGTGGTACTGTTTCTGAGATGGGAAACACTGGAAAAAGATAAGTTTAATGTGCTAAGCATTAGATGGGAAAAAGATTATTTGTCTTTTGAACTGCTGAGTTGGAGGTATTTTTGAGGCATTTAAGTAGTCATGCCAAATAGACAATGGGTTACCAGGGATCTGAATACAGGAAGAAGTGTTGGCAGGAAGTATAAGTGAAATATGAGTCATACACATGTAGGTGTTAATTGAAGTTCTTAAAAATCAACCATGGTGCAGTAAAATGTTAGTGGATTTATTTGAGCAAACAATTCATACATTGGGAAATTTCAAACCAGAACTGGTGTGGGAGCCTCACTGAGGAAACACAAGTAGATTTTTGTAGCAGGATCCAGATTTAAAACAAGAAGACACTGAATTCTTAGAGTTATACAGTTGCTTTATTTGGTCTATCCTATTGGAAAAACCCCAGTTATATAAGTTTATTTGTTGCTTCAGGTCAATTGATATTTTATTCTACTTTTAAAAATATGCACATATAGAGAAAGCTGTGATTAATCTTGACTCATGTTGACAAATCAAGCAAAATTAAAGTACTTTATTGTAAGGGCCAATTTTGTCTGTGTAGGCATATTTTCAAGCCTGGTCTCTAATCTACTATAACAGAGTCATGCACATAGATGAGTACAGAGTTCAGAGAGAATTTAGCACGGAGCCTTAGAAGTATCGATATCTCAGATAGCACAAGGCTAAGCATTTGCTCTAAGTGTTGAGACAGTGTGATTCGTCCCTTGACAAGGTTGCAGTAAAATAAGTATCTTCAGAGAAAGTAAGGCTGAGACAGGGAGGGTCTGGGGGGAGACTGAGGACTCAAAGCCATTTCCTGGTCACACAAAGGGAGTTTCTATTTGTTCAGTTCCTGACTTGGGGTGATAGGGCTGGTGTGATTTGAATTTTTGTATGAACCAGTGAAAACAAGAAGGAAAATCTTGGTAACTTGTTATTATCCATCCCTTTTATAGATAATACTGAGCTTAATGTCTAAACAGCATTTTTCCTACAGTGAGTTTGTGACTCTTCTAGATTCTAAACTTGGGTGCTCCAAAGACATCAAATATTCACGAGCTTTTTCCCTTAGTAGTTACCAAACCTCACCGTGTTTTTGTAAACTGTAATTTTCTGTAATCCACCCAAAAGTTTACATTTTAGAGTTTGCAGGATGAGGACTACAGATGTGTATTTGAACTCCCTATGTGACACAGAGCAGGTGATTTCATGGTTATAGAAAACAAATGCTGTGCTGTACCTGCTGCTGCCCATATGAATAAGAAATATCCCTTTCTCTCAAAGGCCTTAAATGATTTCAATATATTTTATGACAAAGTCTTTCCAATATTTAAGGTAGTCTGAAAAAGGTTTATTTTGAATTAAACGTTACTGAAATATATCAGATGTTGTAAAACTGTTCTTTTACAATCATGTAATCTTTCCTTCTAGGTCTTGATTTTAAGATTAGCTTATCATTTCTTCCTGTTACTTTTATATAGGCACGGTCTTATGTTACCATCTAAATTTTGGAGCTTTTAAATGCCACCAATAGAAGAACTTGTTTTCCACATATGGTGGCTATTCCGTAATTGTGCATTTTGATAGAGTAAGTTGTGATATACATTTGATTTGTGATGGTTGATAATTTATTATTACTTACAATTTCCAGATATTTTAAAAAGTCTCCTTTGGACCTGGCTATGTTATAGCCACAGGTTAATGAAAATATAGAATACTTCAACATTTGTACATTTGGCTTTCTTTCACAATAAATCAGTTGCTTCTTTTACTATCTAGAATCTAGGTCTTACTGATTCAAAACGAATTGTCTACACATGTTGGTGGGAGAATATTTTTTTGTTTTGACAACCAATTGGAAGATAAAGCATGAGATATTTCAGACAAAATATAGTTTTAAATGTTCCACATTTAAAATTCCTTGGAAAAATAACTTTATTAATTAAACAGAAATGAGTCAACAAGAAAAAATTTCCTTACCAAGAAGAAATTTCTAGTTCTGAAGAATTCTTTATTTAAATGCCTCCTGAGAGAACCCGGAGAACCGGTGGAAGCTGGAAAAGCTGCAGTGTGGTTTGCAAGCAGGGCTGGTGGCGAGGGACAAACATCCGGACATCTGGATAAATGGGACTGTCCAGAAAAGAAACATGACTATCCAGAAAATGGTAACAGCAATCCTTCCAGTCCAAGAGAGCAGCGTCCAAAGGGAGAGAAAATGACTTTAACTTCATATATATATCTTACTGGAATGTCTCTATATTGCTTGCAAGCTCTCTTAGCTCTTCTAATCAGCATGTTTTTTAAGTCAGTCATTTGTATGTTTCTTTAATTGTTGGATGTCTCCAAGACTTAGCTTTTTGATATGGCAGACTTTCAGAGTTGTATACTATAGTACATTTTGAATTTTGAAAATTAATATGAGATTACCTTGAAGGACAGTGATACTCAAAAAGACTTAGCACACTGAAGTTATAGGCTGACAGTCTGAGACCTCAACCCTTTGTCCTAAATCAAAACAAAGTGCTGTATTATTTTCTGTCTCTATTCTCTGATGCTCTTAAGAGTTTTATGAGGAATCAGTCAGATAATCCTCATATAAGTCATGCCTATGTGGCTTCAGACATGTGTAAAAGCCTGTGCAGTGGGAGCCAGGGTTGATTATACAGATCACCACTTTGGCCACCATGTTCTCATCTTCTGACAGTTACCTTCTAGAGAGGAGAATTCTTGTTTTAGAGGAAGATAGATTCTGAATGGAGATTTCTCCAGCTTCTCTTACCTTTCTGTAACATGGAAGTTCAATCCATTTTGAAGAATATTTATGAAAATTATAAACAGTTGGCTCAAACCCATTTTCCTTTCTTCTACCAGTGGCTTCTTTCCCATCAGTCTTTCTCAGAAGTATATTTCTCCTCAAACAGCCATGAGACTTTCATGCTGAGGCAGAGTGACATCCCCCATTCCCAAGAGCAGTAGTGGAGGGAGTCATTTTCTTGTGTCCTGAAGCATATAAACATTTTATAAGTGGACAGAATACAGAGGGAAATTTAAAACTGTCAGTATCAAACAGGCAGCTGAATTTTGCAAGTCAGCCTTCTTTAAGTAGCAACAAGAAGACAATTTATATCTTAAATTAAAAAAAATTAACTTATCTTTAAATTTGTCTCCATAAATTGCAGCCATCTGTATGGCAGATCCCCTTTGTTTATGAGTAATAGTCTTAGGAAATAGTTTAGATAGTAATTCAGCAACCAGTCATATAATCTCCATTCTGTTTTCTGTAGTGAAAAGAATCAGAGAAATAAGCTACATTGCTTCACTGTGGGAGGATTTTGGCATTTTCTAAGTTTGTGAAGTTTGCTCATGACGTTGCTAGGGTTGCACTTTTGATAAATGCTCAGAAACTATTCTCAAAGGGCAACATTTGTTTTGTCTGCAGCCAGATAGAGTGTGTGTATATGTGTTTAAAAAATTCTTTAAGTTTTTTGACTTTTCTTTCCAACTTTCTTTTGATATTTGTTGCTTGACTTAATGATTTAGAAGGGGAGTTCAGTAGTTTGGCACTGCAGCTAAATTGGGAATAAGAAAATTTAGTAGAGATGCAGGCTATAGGACTGAAGTACTCTTTCCTTATTTCATCCAAATGTTGAGTATAATGGTAATTTCATGAAAAGAAGTGAAAGTCAAAACAATCTCCAAAATTCATGAACAAAAGATTTAGGTGACAGAGTCTATTGGAGTCTTCATTTTAACTGGAAGCATTTTTTTTACCCCTGAAATACTTTGAAAATATGTATGTTGCCAACTTACAGAAGTTTTATTATGCACTTGTACGTGTATCATATGTACAAATGCTCATGCTGTGCTGGGAAGGCACACAGGGATCTGAAAGGAGAACCCACCAGAAATTGCTGTGGAAACCTGCTTTTGGGTCAGACCAACATGGACTCACTGATGAGCCCTGTGCTTTTACTGAAAGGTATTATGCTAATGTTATGGAAGTTACTATAGCTCATGTTACCATACTAATGCTACTAACGTCTTGCCTTGCCATATTATAGCTCTGTTCACTTAGTTAAATGACTTCTAAGTAGTCCAGTCTGGCATTCTCCTCAATTTTAACTTCGCACATAACTCCCAGTCAGTGTCACAGAATCTTCTTCTAATTAGAATCAAGAGCCTAATCTGTTTTGAAGTTTGTGGAAATTATATATCATTATATAGAATTTATTTAGAAGGTCGTAGTCAGTGGCTTCCAAATTAAAGTTTATACATACATTTAAAAAATTATATATATAGTTATATATAATATATTATACATAATTATATAATATATAATTATATAATTACATATTATATAATAAATTATAATATACAATATATTATTATATAATATATAATATATTATATTATAATATATGTATTAAATATATAATAACTTCTTCATAACTTAGATATATAGTAAATAGCCAAATCTAAGCTTTCATTGATTTTTTTAAAAATTGAAATCTTTAATGGTATTTTTATAATATTTTTAATTGAAATCTATATTGGTACATTACATATACACATCATGATTGTACTCCACAATGGGAGTTTGTACCAGTATAGGACACAACTTAATTCTCATTTTTTCCCAAAGACACACCCACCCTCCCACCCTCCCATATAGATAAAATTTGTTTCCTTTTTTGTTATAATCTCATTCTTTTTCCCCCTTCACCCTATTTCACTTTGAGTATTTTCTATTTCCCAATATATAACATACAATTCTAGAACTCATCTCATTCTTTATTTTCTCATATCAAAGATGTGATATTTACCTATCTGTGACATATTTATTTTACTTATGAGGAAATCCTCAAGGTATGTCCATTTAAGTATAAATGATTCAAACTTATCATTTTTTATGGCAGATTAATACTCCATCTTGTAGAAGAACCACAGCTTTTTTTT
>PVIR01015346.1:9442-38598 GCA_004026965.1 Petromus typicus
TTATTAAACAATATAACATTTGATAAAGTACAAATAATCAAAAGGATGAAAAGTTCTACATCCAAAAAGTCTATTGACATGTTTTTTTTTTTTTTTTGCGGAGGACTCCTTTGGCCCCCAGACTTGCTGGTCACTTTAAGTATAATAGAATTGGGCCGGAGATTTAGCTCAGTGGCACTGTGCCTGCCTCGCAAGCACAAAGTCCTGGGTTCAACCTCACATTTGAAAAAAAACAAAAAACGAATTTAAGTATAATAGAATTGTGGTCACTTTTTTCAGATGACAACTCTAGCCTAGCCTGACACTGACACCTTTACTTTCCGTGGAGTTTCTTCTCCGTCTCTCTCACCCCTCTACCTCACGTCCTCCAGGTATGGCTTCCTGTGGGAAAGCCACAGCACAGAACACAAACTGACTTGTCCCTCATTAGAATCCTACCTGGGAATTGTTCAGCGCGGACACGTTATACAGAATGAAGAGTCAGCACTCGGGGAGGCTGAGACAGCAGGATCCCAATCCCAAGCCCAGATTGGACAACTTAGACTTTAAGAAAGCTTGTCTCAAAATAAAAAATACAAAAAGGCTGGGGACCTAGCTCAGTGGGTTCACTTCCCAGACTGCAGTGAACACACGCATGACAGATCACGCTGGTAAGGAGACTGGTGGGACAGAAGGTAACCAGATGCCGTTCATCAAGCCATCAGAGGGTGACTGACCCAGACACTGAAAAGGTGCCTTGCCCTACACAGGCCCAGAAGGCTAGAGCCAGTCCTGCTCTGCACACTGACATGGTGCTCACTCCTAGGCCACTGGAACTGTGCCCACAAAGGCCCGAGAGAGACTCACGCTGCCCCCTCTGGAAGGCACAGATGGCAAATCATGGAGACATCCACGCAGTCCACCTCCACAGGTGTGAGTCCAACACTGTGAGGATGTGGCCATGAAGGTGCCCCAGAGGGCTTCAGGGCTTAGAGAACAGGGTGCGGCCACCAGAGAGCCCCGCTCTGGGAAGCGACTGGAGAGACAGTGACACCAGATGGCACCAAGGAGGAGCTGCCCGTGGGGGCTTCCCCCCGCAGGGCTGTGTGTGAGGGGGCTGTGCAAGGCCGGGGAGCCCCACCCTCACCTTGGTGTGGTGTGTCTGGCAGCCACTAGTCAAGGGCTTTTCTTGGGACTCCGTAACTGCCTTCCCAGATTCGGGTCTGCACTGTGCTGTGACTGTAGAAGTCACACCCACACCCATCACCCACCCCTTTCCCCCTGCACTGGCTTTTGGACATAACCGAAGCTTTCTGCTTCGTCCTTCCAATAACTGAACAAGGGCAACTTCAGCAGGGGGCTTTCACATCGCAGGGGCAGAGCTCAAGTCAAGCAGAGTGAAAATCCTGACACTCAGCAGTAACGTCTGTGATCTGGCTCCCGAGACAGCTGAGCACGTATCATCGAAGGGCCCACTACAGATGGCCGCGGGCTGTGCTCAGGACAAGAAGTAAAGACACTGTCTAACGACAGAGAAAATTCTGACCATTTGGCTGCCGGAGCACCTAAAGGGCCTCAGCTGAGGAGTGAAGATGTTCCACTTGATGTTCTCCAGGGCAGACTCAGCACGGGAAGGCCTGAGCCACTGCTTCCTCCGATCAGTGACTCTGGCTACCACCAAGCTGGTAAACTCTTAATAAAACATGTACAGTGATTTGTGTGCGTTCAACATATAGTTTGTAGAACAAATATTTAATGACAGCTTCCAATCTGATTTTTTTGAAACTGAGAATATCTGAATAGAAAACAAAACTATTTGATTTCTTAGGAAACATGCACACCTATTTTTAATTCTTTCAAAGGAAGAACTCCCTCCACCACCACCCCTAGTATTACTTGTTGATAACTTCTACAGAGCAATCATTTTATCATTAGCCTGTTTCACACATTTTTATAATCTCATTATAT
Source organism: Petromus typicus (assembly GCA_004026965.1). NCBI lineage: Eukaryota > Metazoa > Chordata > Mammalia > Rodentia > Petromuridae > Petromus > Petromus typicus. The sequence goes on from PVIR01015346.1 coordinate 11,390, forward strand.
CTTCTCCCCAAGTCGCCAGGTGCTTGTCATCTGTCTCCAGCTTTTCCAGGTGAGGCGAACTGCTGCACCGGTGTGTGACTCACACAAGCTGAGCCAGGCAGGTACTGGGAATGTAGACGTGTGGGGAAGAAAAAACTAAACGCTGAGGGTCCTTCATGTTAACATTTTATTTAAACCAGTACAAGCACCATGCTTAACAGAAGACTGTCCAAAATAAACATGCAGTATGACTAGCAGAGACTGAAACCACAGCTTAAGAAGTTGTGCCAGTTGTCGGTTTGGTTAGACGATGACAGAGAACTGTTAAAATTCACAAGACTAAACCATTACTGTTTCCAGCCTCCTGAATGAGATGACGTGGCATCAGTGGGACTTGCCTCAGCATGTGAGTGATCTCAAAGAATATTCAAGTAATTACATGTATATGAATCATGTTCCACAAAGCAAGAAAACGGTTTCCATCACAAGCTTATGTGGCTGTTTTAAACATTACAGGAATATGGTCACTGACTGGAAATGTCAAATGGCCTAAAAAGAAACAAGTCGCTCAGTAATACTCAACTTGGGACCATTGGTGTTGAGTGGTAGATAAGATTATTTACATTCTTCCAGAAATACAAAATAGGATTTGTCCAGAAATGTTTGAAATACTTCTTCACGTTAAGTTGTAAAGGCTCAAACTTTCTAGTTTCCAGTATTATCAGTCCACCGAACAGAGGGAGTACAACCATGCTGAAGAAACAGGAGCTGACAGAATTCGAGTTACTCTCTACTTCCACCAAATATCAGCATTTAAACTTCTATGAAAATATCTGTTCATCACTAGTCCACACATGGATTAATGACACTGTTTGAGTTTTAAAAGTAGTCCAAAGAGTTTTTAAGTACACCTTCCTTAGCATCTACACGCATGGGTGGGAGGCGGTCAGCCAGAGTTAATTTGGCGATACGCTCCCCTCACTAGAAACTTAAAGTGTCAGACCAGAATACAATTTATGGCTACGATTGACTCCTGAAAATAGGAGATAAAAAAGGGAGGAAAGTGCTGCCAGACATTTTGCCACAGATTATTTCGTAATGACAATAAAAAATTTAGCAACACCCTCTTAAACAAGAGTATGTTTAACTGCACTAGGCATTTAGTAAACTGTTTAGAAATAGACAATTCAAACATTTACTGCAGAAGTCAGTTAAACAAAAACAATCAACTTTATTCCTAACATAATTGCTTCAATACCAGAAAAAGTGACTATTATTCAAAACTCAGACATTTTGGAATTCCAGCACAGTAACCTGAGGACACTTTTCTCCACATGTCATTTATGGTGCCACAAAAACCATACTAGATTCATACTGTGATCACAAGTTGGTTCACCTTTGAGATTAGAAGCTAGACAGAACTTACTCCAGACTGGACCAATAATTTCAAAACTAATGCAGACTTAGAAATCATGTAGAAGGTTTCAAGAAAAAAGTTGCTGCCCGAAAGGAAAGATTAAGATTTAAGGTTGAATGGGAATGGTCACACCAGAAAGACACGGAATGTAAAAACTGGAATTATGAAAATTGTAGTTACTAGTTGTGGAAGGCAGAACAACAGACCAAGTACAAAATACACTTTAAAGGAACAATAAAAAATTTAGAGTCAAGGGAAGTTTATATAAATATTTAAGAAACACTTTAGAATGTGGGATTTGATCTTCCCACAGGAGATGCAGAATAAAAAACATGTTCTACTGATCCCCTAAGTGAACAATCTGTTGTTTTGCAAAATACGTGTGATTGATACAGGAGCCAGACAAGCTCAAAAAAGTAGTTTTTTCATAGCTCTTTGCTCCTGCTAGAGAATAAGGGAACTAAGAGTTCCATGTTGGCAGGTCAGTATTATTCCCAAGTTACCAAAAAAAAAAGAAGAAATCTGAAGTATGAGAGACAGAGTAAGAAACCTCATTTTAAAAAAAACACAGACTGGCAACACCAGTTTTTCTTATTGATGGAAACTAGATAAAATAAAATCTCATCTCCTTCACTTAAAAACATTACCTACTCTCCACTCGGATTTCATTGGCATTTCTGCAGAATTATGAGTAAGTCATTCTCTGATATCAAAATAACTATTTAAGGAATTATTTAACTTTCTGACAGTTTTCTCTCTCTGGAAGTTGAAAGGACTTTGCCACTGATTAACCAAGACAGACACTTGCTCTCCCCATTCCTCATCTCCGACCTGTGGTTGCTTCCTGACTTCCCGATTAGTGAAGCCAAACGACGCTGGGAACAGAAGACGCTCCATTAAATGTCCTGAAACTTCCAACTATCTTCATTTCTTTATAAAAGTTGGCACAGAACCCTCATAAATGAAATGCAAAGGACCTAGGAATGGAAAATATGCCAACACAGAAATAATGCTTTTGCCAGTTTGGAAATGATTATACTATTCTTAATATAAAAATTCACTTGTGCAATAGGGTTAGCCTCAGGACCCTCTGAATCTCAGTTGTCTTATTAAAGTATGCTACAGATTAGTATTCTCATTTAACGCCAAGGGTGCCATCATCCAATGTGACTGGCTGGGTCCATCGATCCCATGTCCAGCTTCGAATATGTTCCCACATTTAGCATAAAGATGCGATTGCTACTAATGCGTTATTAACCTCGACCAAAGTTTTAATACAAGTAATTTTAATATATGGCACAAAACTCATCACAAATATATCCCAAATTTTCACTCTCAGCTGCCATATATTTGCTAATGCCAAGTGGATAGTTTGAATTTTAAAAATAAGCAGCTGATTTTATTACAAATTTCAAATAAACGTACATTAGAAAATTGTTTTACGTGGACCCTTGAAAAAAGTATTAATTTCATCATATCTAGAATACTGGCAGTGTAAAAGTCTTAAACTATAAAACTAATAAATCAAAGGCACAGTACTAACATACTTAAAATAATTAGTGCTCATAGGACATTAGGAGGTACTTTAAAATAAAGTATTATTAACAGATTAAAAATATCTAGAACTAACATAAACAGGAGGGAAGCCCTTGGTTATTACAACCTACCAATTTCTAAGACTAAGATGCTATTTTCCCTAATATAGTCATAATTCTATTATGAAATCTAACTCACAGACCTTAAGAATGAATGACTGATGAACAGCTTCTAGACTTGATTTAAAAGATACAGGAAACCAAGAAGTATGAAATTGATGAAAAACATACTTAGAATGCAGGTTACACTAAATTAGTTACTACTCATGGCTCCAAATTGGGTAGTCAAACCTGTAACTCCAAATTAAGGTCAATAATTTGACAAGTGTTAATATGCTATTTTCATATATAAATTGCTAATATCCAGTATTTGTCAAAAGGAGGCAAGAGTTGTCTATCCCAATCGAATACCCACTTTCCAATGGTGTCTGTAAATAGTAACAAATTCTGAACCATAGTAATACAAATTAGTCACAAGAGTGCAAAAAGTCCCTGGAGAAAAGGGGTCCACCTAACAATTACAAATATAAGGTAACACTTTACAAAGTTTCATTACTATGAAGATTATTTCCTCTTTGTTCAAACTTTGCACAAATGAATTTTTCTTTACTGCAGGAAATAAACTGTAAGTAACAGTGCATTTTTAGGCATAAATAAGTATTTATGTCTGGTTCCAGTATGGTCAGGTTAATACATAAATACTTTTGAAACACAGAAGTTCACATTAGTGGAAAAATCCAAGTTTCTCACGTAACCATTCTTCAGTTAGGTCTTCAGTATTTCTTATTTCAAATACCTTTGGGAGAAAAAAAAAGAAAACAACTTTGTTCACATTCTGTCTGAGGTCTTAAGAAACATTATATATAGTATATATTTAAACATGAAATATCAAATTATGCTTCCTTCATATTGGTCATAGCAATCTGTGTAAATCAGATATACCTTTTAGGTAGCATTTTATTTCTTTTTTTTTTAAATGTTTTTTGAGACAGGGTCTCGCTTTGTAGTTTTCAGGCTGGTCGTGAACTCAGCCTTGAATTCAGCAATCCTCAGTGCTGGGATTGCAGGCCTGAGCCACGCCCGGCACTGTGGTATGTGGTACTGATAGCTGATGAGCATGGGTCACCATGCCCAGCTTTGTTGTATGTGGTTACCTGGGATCAAGCAAGGGACCTGGTGCTTGCAAGGCAGGCACTGGCACCACTGAGCTAAATCCTCGGCCTGCATCTTATTTCTTTTTTTTTGAGACAGGGTCTCGCTTTGTAGTTCAGGCTGGCCCTGAGCTCAGCCTCAAACTCACATCACAGCAATCCTCCTGCCTCTGCCTCCTGAGTGCTGTGATTACAGGCGTGATCCACCACATCCAGCACTGTGGTATGTGATACTGATTGCTGCTGGGGTGAGTCTCCATACCCAGTATTGTTATGTGGTTACCGGGGATCGAACCTGGGCCCTTGCGCTTGCAAAACAGGCGCTGGAACCACCGAGCTATATCCCTGCCCCCAGAATCTTATTTCTTTTAAATGTTAAATATTCAGTTACCACAGTTCAGCAAACAAGGTAGCATAAAACCAAACCTCTTAAAAGCACAGATGCATAAATCCTCTAAAGCAGCTCTGAAGACCTTCCCATCAGAAGAGCTGCCCGAGTATATACAAGTAAAATCAATCCAGACAGGAGCGGAGGACACAGGGACCCTCCACAGCTAGAGCATCAGATGTAAACAGCTGCTGTGGACTGCCTTGCTAGAGACGGAGGGAGCTCCACAGCCCTGATCACCGACAAGAACCGAAATGATTCTCTCAAGAAGGAGCAATGGCCGGGGCAAGACTGAATTACGGAAGAACGGGGGACACTGGGAGCTGATGGGAGTTTGACTCCCAGCTGTCATTTACTACTGGGCAGCTGCGGGGGAGTCAGTCATCCCTCAACCTGTTTTCCCACCCAAAGTACAGAAATACTATCACCAACAGCACTGGGCATTGCGAGGATTCAATGAGATTCTCTACAAATGTAACTTGTGAATTGTACTGCGTCAACTCTAGCATTCCTGGGTACACTTGGGGTTATAAAACACCCCTCCTGTTTTTGGTGGGTGCCGCAGATGAGCCCAGGGCTTTGACATGCTAGGCATTCTACAGCTTCTTTCTAGCTGCCCCACCCCTGCAGCACATCCAGCATGGTCTTATAGTACAAATTAGGAATTAGCGCTATCAGTGGTGATCACATGGACTAAAGAGGAAAGGCAGAGGGTGCCTGAAGATTTTCTGAGTCGACTCATAAGCCTTCAATAAAATCTCAGAGGAAATACTGTTCAACAGAGTTTTAATGACACAAATCTATTGCAAAACCCTAAATGTATGCTGCTCCAACTCTAACTAGTATATGGAAGTTACATGAAGTTTAGGAACAAGTCCCTCTTACCCTGATCCTTCAAAACAGCACACAGCAATGAGGATATAGTACACTGTAAATGAGTGCCTTGTATTAAATGTGCTGTGGCTCTATTATAGTCATAAGTATTTAATTTTAGACTTGGAAATTACAGTTAGCTGCATGATAGAGAATCCCAGTGTAGAATCTAGTACACTTTTTACTATGGCAAAGGGCTCAGGAAAGTCTCAGTGCTGACCTTAATCTATCAGAAATCCCATTACAGAAGTTAAAGATCCTTCGATAGATTTAAAAGTTACAGTAGCTTTTCTAGAGCTGCTCACATTTTGAATATGATTTCTTCTACTCTACTTATGAAAAACCACATTTTGGTTCAGACCACTAGCATTTTAGCACTTCCAACTAACAGAAAGCTCTGCTAATTTACTACTGTGGTTCAATGACCTTTAATTGTATTAAAAATACTTAACCACTGGGCTAGGGATTTAGCTCAGTGGTTCTGGTGCCTTACTTTCAAGCACAAGGGCCTGGGTTCGATCCCTGGTAACCACATACAATAATGTTGGGTATGGAGACTCACGCCCACCGGCAATCAGAACCATATACCACAGTGCCAGGCATGGTGGCTCGAGAGGCAGAGGCAGGAGGATTGCTGAGTTCGAGGCTTGCCTGGGCTACCTAGTGAGCTCAAGGCCAGCCTGAACTGCAAAGCAAAACCCTGTCTCTAAAAAAACCCAAACCAAAACAAAAATATTTAACCAACCAGTTTAACTTTAATAACTTTAGTTATTACTGTGCACTAAAGAAAAAGAATCTCAACAAGGAAGGAGGAAGCCAGTCCCACCTTGGTCAATTCGGCTGTCTGGACTAACTTATTCTTGCTTCCAGCGTACATCATCTGCTGTTCAGGCTTACACCCTGAAAGACAGGTTAGTGTAGAAATGAGGTGTGCGTTTGCAAAAGATGATGGGTATTTAATTTTACCTTTGAAAATGACACATTTAGGATTCCTTTGCAATTTAGTTTTACAAAAACTTTGGTCCAAATGTATATGGGCTCTATTCTGAATCTTGCAGTACTTGCAAAAAGACACAGAGCGATAAGTAAGTCTACAAATCAGCAAAATAAATGCTCCAGACTTCTGCAGAACTTGACTTTTAAAGTCTTGCAAATACTCAGAAACTTTGTTCAGCACTATCTTAATTTTGACACTAAAGATCAATTTTAGAGATGTTTAAGTCAAAAATATTTAAGAGATGGTAGTGAGCCAGGGAAATCTGCTAGGAACAAAAGTTACAGTCTGTTTATAAATTAATTTAAAAATAAACTAGACTGTATTTTAAGGACTAAAAGACATAGAGAAGCTTAGAGAAGAGTTTAGTGAGTATAGTCTTTCCTGCGGGTGGGGGAATCTGAGTGACAATGGATTCCATAAACACTAGTAACTTTTTATTTTCTGGGATATTGGAGGAAGAAACCCAGGGCCTAATGAATGCTAGCTCAGCACCGTCACTGCGCCACATCCGGGCCCAAGTCACCAGCAATACACGATGCAGACAGTTCAGACCGACTCAAGGTTCTAGGCCTCTCATCACTGATGAGAATTATTTAAAGAAGAAAAATTATCAGGATTTTACAAAGCTGACATACTTACAACCAAGATGAAAGTGTTTAAGAAAACAAACTTCTAAGATCTAAAAAGTGTCCTACTTCAGAATCATTAAAATTTATTCATGATTTGACCCAATAATCTCACTTCTAAGAACTCACTAAAGAAAGGAAACACTTTTCAAGAGGTCCTGCTTCAGGTGCGTGAAGTGCGCGTGCCCACGCACGCGCGCACACACACACACACACACACACACGCCCCTCGATTTGTTACTCGACAATTTTCTTCTTTTAAAATAGCATAAAATCTGTCTAGTAAAAGATGTTTAGTTGGACCAGAATAAAACACATATTATTTAAAGAAATTCACTTACCAACAGGGCTGGAGAAAATAAAGCACAGAGGGTATGAAACTCTTCCATCATCATGTTGATATTTATAACTATACACAATGAAGGTTTTTCTCAAGTTAAAGAAACTGAAGTCACAGGGAGTACTTACCCAACCCCAGGGAGCTACGGAATCATAAACTGGTATTAGTCACACTTCCATCTTATATTTCCACAAAATTATATATGGGTCACAAATGTAAGTTATAAAATTATGTAATCTCTCAAAAGTATGGATTTTTTTTTTTTTCCTCCTGAGACAGACTCTCACTGTGTAATTCAGGCTGGTCTTTCTACCTCAGTCTCCTAAGTGCTAGGATTATATGCATGTACCACCAGGCCTAGTTTATTTTTCAATTTTTATTACATAATATCATAAAGGAAATCTTCCTCCTTCCTTTCCCTCCTTTTTTTCCAGGGCTTCATTATGTAGCCTAGAGCTGGCCTTAAATTTGTGATTCTCCTGCCTCAGCCTCCCAAGGGCTAGGATTACAGGTGAGCACCAATGCAACCTAGGAAATAATTTAGCTCATGAAAACATCAGCTTTTTATTTTTCTTAATATAATATATGGATATATATTTATACTTGATTATAATCATGACATAGAAAAACATATCTTTTGAAAATCTGTCAAGCTCATAAAGTTGTGACAACTAAAGAAAACTGATCTTTCTAAAGCACTAAGAAAAGGATATCGAGGTTGTCGTTCAGGTAGTTCATCTTTAAGTTCATCCGGTGAAATGCCCTAGCATCACAGAAGAAAGCAACTTTTGAACACTGCCTTCCCAAAAGTTCTTACGAAATTCACTAAGCACATTTCACAAGAGTCATAAATAATTATCACATAAGACATTAAAATAATTTCCACTTACTAACTATGTTTTTGCAGAACTAAGGACTGAACTCAGGACCTTGCACTTGCCAGGCAGGCGGCAGCACTACTGAGCTACATCCCTGGCCCCTCTACTGATTAACTACACACAGAGACACTTATGTCCCCATTGTCAAGAAATGGGTGACACAAGCCAAGGCCTCCCAGGAGGAAGCGTCAGACTCACCCTGAACTAGTCCCTTAACTAAATGCTTGTGCTTGCAGGATTTTACTTTTTAATCCCTTAATACCCAAGCAATTGGGAGGTTCTAAAGCTGATTCACTCCTCACCAGCTCGCAGACCTACCATTTAGGCTTCTCTATCCTGCTAAACCCTAAGGAAGGAGTGAAGGGGGTGGTCGAGATAACGAGCCCTTGCTTCACTCGTAGTGAGTATGCATCGAAAGAAGTTTTAACTGCTTTTTAAAAGTACATGTAACCCATGATGCATCTTTTGAATGATAATTCCTAACTTTAAAAATATTTATCTCATTGAACAAACCTCAAGTTCCTCGTCCAGGACCACCAGGCGTTTGTCCTTGTCAATCTTCACTGAAACGAAAATACAATATGAATAAACTGTGATTCTCCTGTGACCTTCATCTACCCAACCCACACACTCAGCCTTTCTGGGCAACAGTGGAAGTTAAAACATTAAGAAACAAACATAAAATTCACTTGCAGCTTTAATTTAGGTCTATTATAGATGGTTTTGCTTTTTAAGCTATCAGCTTTTAAGCTTTTGCCCACTCTCAGCATCTAGTTTGCTTCTTTAGAACTTAGTATGTTGACATTTTACCGTTACTCAGAATAGGAAGACTTTTCTAACTCAAATGTGATCCCACAGATAAGAAAAGCCCTGAGATGGTGACTGTGACAATGGTCCATGTGCCACATGGTCACCACTACAAGAGGGAAGCAGACACTGGGTCAGGACCAGAGAACCAGCCTCTCCAGAGCGCGAATCACAGGCTGCTCTCTCAGGACTTAGAAAGTTACCAAAGACCACTGATATCCATCATCAATATATTGGACACGACCTCAAGCCAAATCAGAAGTTTAGATCATCTACACCTCTATTCTTTCCCCAGCCATCTGAAAAATCGACCCTGTTTGGTTTTGTACTACTTTGAGCATATTTGATGTTGCACTCATTTACTATGCCCTGTGAATTAGAGTATGGTTTCAAAAAGCTTTGTTAGTGGTGGTAAAATGGCACTGCCATATATTTTTACATTCAAGACAAAGACAGCATTTATTAAAAAGAGAACCGGAACTCATAACAAGGTGTTACTGCCTACGTTTTACATTTTCATTCAGTCTTACTTCATCTTTAAAAATCCTCATCCATGTTTAAATAGGACGAGAAGGAAATCTGCCCAACCTCAGACGTGGCTCATAGTGGGGAAAGGCAACATGAGCATCATTCTTCCCATTTCTAGAAGACAGTGACAAGCATGCTCCATGAAAGGAGGAGTCGGGCTAGAGCTGGTGCAAGGCCCACAGCCACTCCGGATGCAGTGGTTAACGTTACCATTTCAGATGAAGCAAAGGCTTCCATGTGATGACCAACTGCCAGGCTAGTTTTAGTTCTGAGAATGATGGCGTTGGAAGGGTCAGAAGCTAGTTATCTGCACTCCCCAAGACCAAGAGGATCATCCTCTGCAGAGCTGTGTGAGCAGCTGAGAAAAGGAGCATGAGCGAGATGGGACAGCCCACCTCAGCCCAGCGACATCACAAGCAGCCAGCCATTCCTTAATTTTTCATGGTAGTGTGTGGAGGGGGCCGAACAGGTGGAGGCAACATTATTTTCTGAAGGCTGGTTTATTCAATGCAGCTACAAAATAAGAGGAGGGAAGCCAAGATCAAAGCTCCGAGACAACCATTTAACTTACTTATAATGGCAGCATTGTTTGTTTCTTTGCGAAAACGAAACTTTCTCAGCTTTTCCACTAAATCTTCAGCAACATCACAAACCACCAAAGATTCACTCTATAAAATAGAAGACAAAAGTAACAACATTTAAAATGCTATGACTTCAACATATGTATTATGCTAACCTACCAATCTTTAAATCTATCCTATTTAATTTACAACTTCATCTTCTATGGAAAGTATTCCTTAACTTTCTCTTTGGCCAATAAATGCTTCCAAAAGTAGACACACAATAATGTGCATATTTCAGCAGAACTGGAGAAGAAAAAAAAATAATTGGAAAGGAAGGGAGGAAAATAAAGTACAAGGTCAACATCTGCTGTTAGATAAGACAAACACAATATTTTTACAGTGAAGGAATTGGAAAATCATCTTGTTTCTTGGATTTCATAATAACGCGGAAAAATAAAAACAATGACAGTATTAAAAATAAACCGTAAGAGTGAAAATAACACTATGTCTTGACTATGGACATATGAAATGAGCTGTTAAGACTGTATAAAAAAAAGAATTTACGGAAGCAAAATCAGATGAAACACAAAAGCTAAAAGAATCATTTAGAAACTATGAAAAAATATTACAAATATTACATTACTTCCCCAGAAATCCAGCAAAAAAAGGATCAAAAGCACTCTCTAGTCATGCAACGCACTACTACAAACAAGAAGGTGGAAATATTTTTTGTTTTTAACACATGAAACTTTATGGACAGAAGTGGAAAACAGAAATATCTAAGCCCTGTGTATAATCGTTCAGCTTTACCCACAGCAATGGCTGCATGGACTATGTCACACCAGGCCAGAAGTGATTTCACCTGGTAACAGTTTAGTACATGTCACTTGACAGACAATATGCTGGGCAGGATGCCACAGATCCATAATCCCAGGAGTTCAGGCAGGTGAGAAGGATTGAACATTTGAGGCCAGCCTGGGCAATTCAACAAGACCTTGTCTCAAAACAAAGATGGGTAGAGAAGTAGCTCAGTTGTCCCTCAATCAATCCCCAGTACTGCAATAAATAAATAACCAGAGAAAACACAGACAGGGCAGTGAACCCACCTTCAAAACTGACAGTAATTCCAGTCTCCAAAATCCAAATACCATTCAAATTCCACGGTTGTTTTAATCTCTTTTTTTAACATTTGGCTATATTGTCCCAAACAAGTCATACCACTTCGGTCTCTTTTCATATATAGGATGCATCCTTCCTCCAAGAAAGTGAGGACCCTTCTGAGAGTACTGCTAAATACATGTCTCATCATAATTCAAAAATATTAAAGCTTCTAACCTTAAATTAAAATAAAAATTTAGTAAAAGCCTATTTGCCTGATCCTGTGTTAGCTAAGAGCATATGCTAAAGCAAAACCGACTATTTCAGAACCTTTATCAGAACACTGGTAATATGGACAGTCTAATACGTATCACAGAATAAGCTATTTCACAACCAGAACGCACATTCCATCAAAAGGGACTATCAAATAAGTAACAGTCCTGTGGGAGTATTTTCATCCTTGCAGTTGAACCTCAGAGAGGTTAAATCACAAGGAGTTTCCTGAAGGTAAGATTCAATCTTCGGCAGGGGATTTAGCTCAGTGGTTCCTGCACCTGCCTTGCAAGTGCAAAGTCTGGAGTTTGATTGCCGGTAACCACATACAACAATGGGGACATGGTGACTCACACCCACCAGCAATCAGTACCACATACCACAGTGCCAGGCGGCCTACTGGCTCACACTTGTAATCCCAGCACTCAGGTGGCAAAGGCAGGAGGATAGCTGAGTTCAAGGCTCACTTGGGCTACATAGTGAGCTCAGGGCCAGCCTGAACTACAAAGTGAGATCCTGTACCAGAGGAAAAAAACAAAAAAACATTCAATCCTACTTCATTATTTTTTCTCTCTCAAGAAAGAGTGCTGGAGATTTAGCCCAGTGGTACCAAGTGCCTGTCTGTCCTGAGTTTGATTTCTAGAACCACAAAACAAAACAATTTAAAGAAAGATAATGAAGCCAGAAAACTAGAATTTCTAGTCTCTTAGACTACAGCTAGAATCCATTGGTAAACTGGTAAGTACTTTAGATTTTTGTTTAGATAAAGATCAATGTGTCATGCAAGTCTCACCTTCTAGCTTGGCTACTCTGAGCTCTCATAAGGTTGACATCCTGGGATCAGAAATCAAGTGAGAAATATGCTGTGACCTATAATCCATATCTCCATTTTTGTGTGTTCACCCTTTGCAATACCACAATAAGACCAAAAATTTCTTCTTACAAGAAGGACTCAGACTTAGCCAACTCTAATTGCTTACACTTAGTAAAAGAATTTAGGAATAAATATGCCATGAAAAAGCAACTATGTGAAGTGCTTGTTTACTGGTTTATCCATTGAATTTCTTTTTGTTTTTCAGGGTTTTTTTTTTTGGTAGTACCAGGGATCGAACTTATGACCTTGTGCTTGCAAGCCAGGCAGCAGCAGCAGCTAAGCTGAATCCCAGCGATACCCAATGAATATTTATTGAATGCCTGAACTGTACTGAAAGCTAGGGATATAATCATATAAAAGATATGATCCTTGCCCTCAGGGACCTACATCAAAAGAATCAGACAAAAATATGTCAACTGGAAATCATCAGAGGACCCAAAAGGAGCCATGTGATGCTATGAAAACTTAGGCCTGATGAAATATGGCACAGTCACAAGAGTATTCATCAAAGAGGCACCTGAGGGACTAAACTGCCTATAGTAAAGCCTCTTGATTAACATTCATATAACATGCCCATGATATACAGGAGATAGCCATGGTGAATACTGCAAGACCAGTTAGCAGGCAGTTAGTTCAGATGAGAGATGAAAAGTAGCTTAGAGAGGATGGTGACGAAAATAAATAAAGTGAATAATGCTAATAACAATGCATACTAAACACCACTACTGTTTTGTCCTTTACAGATTTTTTTTCTTCATCCTTACAACAGCCCACAAGATGAGTATTATTATTATCCCTATTTTGAAAAAAAAAAAAATAACGCTTAGGCAGTTAAGTATCTTCTCTCGAATTATGAAGCCAGTGGAGTCCCCATCCTCTTTTTTTTTTTTTAGGTTTTTTTGAGACAGGGTCTCGCTTTGTGGTTCAGGCTGGCCCTGAGCTCAGCCTCAAACTCACATCACAGCAATCCTCCTGGCTCTGCCTCCCGAGTGCTGGGATGACAGGCGTGAGCCACCACGCCCGGCACTGTGGCATGTGGTACTGGTTGCTGCTGGGTGTGGGTCTCCACACCCAGTATTGTTATGTGGTTACCGGGGAATCGAATCCGGGCCCTTGCGCTTGCAAGACAGGTGCCGGAACCACTGAGCTAACTCCCCGGCTCCCCCCATCCTCTTAACCACTGCAAAGGACATGGTGGCAGAGTGGCTATAGGGAAGGTAGAGTGAATAAAGAAAATGAAGTGCTACAAATATACCTTGTAGGCTTTTGGCCTATATGACAGACTGAACAGCACAACCTTCCACTGAGCTGTGGAACACTTCCTCGTATTTGAGGAGAAACAGCACATCTTTTTGGACAAAATGAGATGGCCTTGGGGCATACAAGTTGTGATAAGCTTCCCAGGGATATTAACTAAGCAGTGTGGTATAAAACCTCGACTGGATCTCAGAAGCAGGATATAAATTCACAAGTCATCTGAATACAGGTGGCAACTGAAGCCATGATGCAAGAGGGAGAAGACAATGTGGAAAATGATTAGGACAAAGCCTAGGTATCCTATGTGTACTGTTCAGGAAAGGAGAAGCATACGCAGACGGGCCTCCAAGAGGTGGAGGAGGAAAACCAAGAGTTCTGTAGAATCAAGAAAGAAGAATAAGAAAAGAGAATATTTCAAAAAGGACAGTGTCAAGGCCCTGCAATGGAGCTGGAAGATAGGAAAAGATGAAAACTAAAAAAGTCCATTGGTTTCATCTATCTCCACAAGTTCTACTGGATGGAAGTGGGTTCGGTTCCAAAATGAACAGCGGGTCAGAGATAAAGCAGTATTTTTCTGCTGTTGCTTCTGATGAAACTTGAGCATATTTTAAAACCTGCTAGGAAAGATCCTGAAGATCCCTGATGGTATCTGATCTCATTCTCCACTTCATTTTCATGTTTGGGGACCAAGAAATAAAGAGAACGGAAGCCACAGCTCCGAAACGCAGCAAACTAAATCCTCTGACAGTTACTTTAAAGCCAAGCGCCAACGCCTTGGGTCAAAGGGTTCCAACTGCTGTAATGCGAAGAATGCGTCGATCAGGAGAAATCTTCGGAGGAAGGGGTGGGGGCAGGCGGAAGCTAACGCGAGGCCAAGGGAATGAAATCAGGACTCGAGTCCTTGCTGAAGCCGTAAAGAGAAGGTGCCCGGGGCAAGCCACCCCTTCGGCCGCTGCCCTCGCAGACGCTGCAGGGCCACTGGCGTTTAGAGAACGCTCTGCTGGGCCGGACCCTGCTCCATCAGCGGGGCCAGGCGAAGAATACCTCTCCCCAGACGAGGCCGCACCCTCGTCCGGGCTCCGCTTGGGCGGCAGACTCCGGCAGGACCGAGGATGCTCTTGCCAGAGGCGGGAACCACCCCGGGCGCTGCCCGCCGCCCCCGGCTCTCGACAGCCGCAAAGCCAGCCAGCTGGCCGAGCCAGCCCTCTGGCCCCCGCCCTCCACTTAGCTGCTCACCATTTTCCTTCCGACCGTCCGCAGCCCGTCGCCTCCTTCTTGGCCCCTTTAAGAATGGTGCGCCGGCCACCTCCCTTCCGGCCCCGGCTCCAGGCTGAGTTGCTCCAGCCTATCAGCGCGGCCGCAGCAGGCACGTGATGGAGGACGGCAGGAGGCGCGGCCCAAAGCTAGCAGGAACGCGGACGCCCGCGTCTCTAGTCTTCTGGGGTGGTGGTAGTACCTGGCTGCTGTCCAGCTCATAGTCTTAGAATTTCCCAAACAGGTGGGGTATTGAAAAACCCGAAGAGATCAGAGTTCCTTCTTTCCCTTTCTCTCGCTTTCTCCCCTTTCCCCCGACTCTTCCCTAGCCCTTCCTCTGAACTGGAATGGTATCACAGTTTTCCTTCCTTTCCCCCTTCCTGCTAACTGGAATATGGACATGGAAGGTGAAAACAGTCATTTTAGATCATGGGGTGACTTTAGGAATGGGGGCCAGATTCCGTGGAGGAAAATAGGTGTCTGGGTCCCTTGCATGAGGTTGCATTTGTTGTCTCCGCATTCCTCAGGACTTTGAGTTGAGAGAAATACACTTTTATCTGGATTAAGATACTATTATTTATTGTTGGGCTTTTTTGTCACTCACAGATAGAAACCATTTCTAACTAATAAACCACTTTGCCGCAAGTTGTCCTCACTATCCCGATCAGAGGTAGCAGTGTTTCTTGCCTGGCTTTTTGACAGAATCTGGTAACGGATAGCCTCATATTTCCTCGCATCCTCTTTCGCCTCTTTCCACTCAGTTTTCTGTACACTAAAGTGATCAATTACAAATGCAAATAGATTGCTGACCTGCCTCTTTCAAGCAGACTCGTGTTTTTGTTTCTTTTAGGGTAAATTTAGATTGTTAAAAAGGCAAGACTCCTGTATAGTCTGGACCATAAGGTCATGCTTTGTTTCTCCGAACTCCATACTTCACAGACACACTAGCCTTTCAATTTTTAGGTTAGGTTAGGTTAGGTTTTTTTTTTTTTTTTTGAGACAGGGTCTCGCTTTGTGGTTCAGGCTGGCCCTGAGCTCAGCCTCAAACTCACATCACAGTAGTCCTCCTGCCTCTGCCTCGCAAGTGCTGGGATGACAGGCGTGAGCCACCACGCCCGGCACTGTGGTATGTGATACTGGTTGTTTCTGGGCGTGAGTCTCCACGCCCAGTATGATGTGTGGTTACCGGGGATCGAACCTGGGTCCTTGCGCTTACAAGACAGGTGCCGGAACCACTGAGCTAACTCCTCGGCCCTTTCAATTTTGTAAGTTTGTTGTGCTTTCTCCCTCTTGAAAAGACTTTGTTCCCTAGCTTGTGCCTTGAATGCTTCTCCTGTCCTTCTGGTTACCTCTCTCCATCAGATCTCATATCAATCATCTGTTTGTAAGGGAAATTTCCCCAGATGAACTTAAAATTCCTCCATTATCTCATTATAAGTTCACAGATCTCTATGCACCACTCTTTTTTAAAAAACTTGAGACAGGTCTCAATCTCAGCAATCCTGTTTCTGCCTCCCAAGTGCTTGGATTACAGGGACCAACACTGGCGTATGTGGTACTGATTGCTGCTGGGTGTGAGTCTCCACACAACCCAGTATTGTTGTTTGTGGTTATCCGGGGGAACCCTCGCCCTTGCACTTGTAAGGGAGGTGCTGGAGCCACTGAGCTAAATCCCTGGCCCAACAAATTTTGGTTAATGTTTATCTTTCCCCTAGATGATAAACTCCATACAAAAAGATAATGTGCCATTTTTTTGTTTTTTTAAATTCTTTTACCGTATTTAGCACCTATAAAATGCTTACTAAATAATTTTAAATGAGAGACGGAGTCAAGCCATGTAGAGGTAGGTATGCCACACAATGACCTTGTAGACTTTGTCCTCAGGAAACACGACAACCCAAGATTTCCACCAGTAGAGTAAAATATGTGCTGTAATAAAGTCAGCCTTGCTAACCCTGTACAGAATACACTGGAAAAACATTTGTTAGAGGGAGAGATGCAATCGGTGTAGTATAAATTCATGTGAGAAATGATAAGAGCTTGAGGTAAGTTTGTATTAGTTCTTGTGCTTGCAGACAATTCTTTGGTATGAACCAGGTTAGGTCTCATTTTCCTTATTGCTAGTTTGCAATTTAGCTTTCATGGTCTGATTAGTGAATTATCTAGTTTTCATCTTCCAGTATATCATTGCTGTGATTTTAAAACTAGTTGAAAGGCGGGGAGTACAAGTTACTACAACATTTCTGGACACCAGTATTTCTCTAAAATCTTATGAATGTACATATTTTTAAAATGAAAGTCATGGGGCCAGGGATATAGTTCAGTGGTTCCGGTGTCTGTCTTGCAAGCACAAGGGCCCGGGTTCGATTCTCCGATAACCACCTAACAATACTGGGCGTGAAGATTCACGCCCAGCAGCAATCAGTACCACATACCACAGTGCCGGGTGTGGTGGCTCACGCCTGTAATCCCAGCACTTGGGAGGCAGAGGCAGGAGGATCACTGTGATGTGTGTTTGAGGCTGAGCTCAGGGCCAGCCTGAACTACAAAGCGAGACCCTGTCTCAAAAAAAAAAAAAAAAAAAACCTAAAAAAAAAAAATGCAAACCAAAAAGATCTGTGTGTTCGGGAGAGACTTCACGGTGGCAAGGTGAGGAGCTGATGGGGCCCACCTCACTACTTCTGCACTTAAAGTTTTCCCCGTTAAAAATTTTAAAAACTTATTAAAGTGAAAATGAATATTAAAAAGTTGAAAGATCTGGCCAGTTCCAAGTCGAGGAGAGTAGGAGAAGGGAAGAGGTATCTTTAGTAGTCTTAGTTACACAAGACTAATTTTCTTTTTTTATTAAGCCCAATTTGAAAAGTCCGACAAGGCTCGTAATAATTGCTGTGGTAGAGGCTCCTTTGTATGTTTTTACTGTGCCTACTTACATTTCTTTCAGACTAAAAGAGATCAGGGGTGAGGGTATTTCCCTTTGTAGAACCTATGATGCCCACCCCTTTCCTCTTCCCAAATTAGCCTAGGATCTCACATTCAGGGTTTCCAGATTTCTAAACTGGAAAAGTTCTGATGCCTCCCTTAGGCATCGGAAAACGCGCGTTTACCCTAATTTTTGACAAGTTCGGCCCCAATTCCTATTCAGACATTCGTGGACCATCGATGACCTTTGGGCAAGACCAACAGGGAAGGCTCTCGAAGACAACCAATCCAGGGGGTAGGGGGCGGTACAAGTTGGGGTCCCGCCTCTCCACCGAGCCGACGACTCGGAATAGGCTCGAAGGAGGCGGGGCGCGCCTGGCTGGAGATATGATTGGCTCCCTGCTTTCCACTGCGCCAGCCTGCTGGACGTCTAGCTCCCCGGCGAGTGAGCTTCCAAGTTTGTCCCCTCCAGAGCACCGTAGAGGCTTTGACCCATTGAGCAGGGTTGGGTGAGGCGGCGGGAGCCGGGCGCAGCCCGGGCGACCCTAATGGCTGCGGTGTTTCTGGTAACGCTCTATGAATACTCGCCGCTGTTTTACATCGCGGTGGTCTTCACCTGCTTCATCGTGACCACCGGCCTGGTACTGGGATGGTAAGCGGACCAGGACTGGGAGCTGGGGACGGAGGGGCGAACACACGGGGAGAGGGTCACCGCGAGGAGCCCGAGGCCGCCGGGGGTCGGTGTGGGCACTGCACTGTGCCCGGGGCTCAGCGCCAGCGCCTGTGTCACTGCCCTGCGGCACCAGGTAATTTACCGGCTTTGTTTCTAGGCGACGCTGCATCCAGGAAGTGCCGGGACTGGTGTTGGGGTAGTGTTGTTTCAGTAGGCCTTATCCCCGCTCCGGACCAGCTGTGCGCTGGAGGAAGCGGTCCCCCTCGTCCGCTCCAGGCTGACTGTTGGGTTTCAGACCTGAACTGGAAACTCGACTTCAGATCTTTCAGCGGAGTTTACAGCCGCCTTCGGTTACCTTTTGAGAATTTAGTAGTTTCTCTGCTCGTATATACCTTTGGAATTAATATTTGACCAATGGGACTATAAAAATCAAATTGTGGAGCTGGACGAGATCTTAGAATGCAGTTACACTGTGGGGTGGAGGCAGTTTACCTGCTGGTGGTGAAGAGAATAGACAGGTAACCACAGAGACAGAGCAGTTCTTTAGCTTAGGGAGTCTGCAGTTTCTCTCTGGGAGAGATGGCACGGTATCCTGTTTAGGAAAGCCTTATAAATACACACTGTTTGAAACTACTTTACTAACTGGTTAGATCTAACGTCCTGTTGGAGTTTTCTTGCCTTCGTAGCTCCTTGAAAAGGTGAGGTTCAAAATGTGCCGAGCACTGTCCAAGTAGATAACAAGTTATGGCCTGAAAAGAGGCATGAACTGTATTTTTTGAAGAGTAGCTGAATGTGGGTAGTGAAAAAGAGGAGGCTTTTTTTTTTTTTTTTTGAGACAGGGTCTCGCTTTGTGGTTCGGCTGGCCCTGAGCTCAGCCTCCAACTCGTATCACAGCAATCCTCCTGCCTCTGCCTCCCGAGTGCTGGGATTACAGGCGTGAGCCATCACACCCGGCACTGTGGTATGTGGTACTGGTTGCTGCTGGGCATGAGTCTCCATGCCCAGTACTGTAGTGTGGTGACTGGGGATCGAACCCGGGCCCTTGCGCTTGCAAGGCAGGCGCCGGAATCACTGAGCTAACTCCCCGGCCCAAGAGGAAACATTTTAGAGAGCACAACATGAGCAGAGGGGGATATGCTAACTAAAGCAGACTTTGTAAAACAAGTTCATAACTCTCGTTTGAAGAGCTATTCGTCATTACTTTAAAAGAGCAACTAACTAAAGTTTTAACATTTCTGCACTGCTCCTCTCCCCACCAGTGGGTGAGCATAAAATTCCTGTGTGGGAGAAGATAAAGACCAATATTATACACGTTGTTACTCTTGACTCATCAAGTTTTAATGCTGTTACTCATTAAAGAAACTTTGTAATTGGAATTAGGGAAGGTGTTAAATGAGGAAAACAGTCTTAACATAAGATTTAAAAATGACTGTAATGTTGATGTTGTCCTAATGCAACATAATTTAGCTCCATAAAAAGATCATTGCCTAGCTGATAATTACATTATATGCTTGCATTTTTCTTTTAAGTCGGACAAGTAGTTAGGTATCTTAGAACTTAGCAGTTAGCATCAGGAGAATTAACGAAGTTCACGTTGATAAGGATTCTGGTGTCATTGTTGAGAGGAATCAGGAACTGAATATTTGTACTGGTCATAATGGAGTCACACAGACCTACGTCCAGATCCTGGTTCCGCCAGGTTTAAGGCTTGGTTTCAATATTTCATAATAATTCCTTAGTTTCTTTCGTAAGGCTAGAAGCCCAGGTAATTTTCCAACTTCTGGAAATGTAGACTGAGGCCATAGGGCCGTGAAAGTGCAGTCACTTCCATTCTGATTTGGTCAGACTAGTCATCTTGACCCAACTCAAGCATTTTTTCCACCTGGTTTAGCTTTGCCTCAGTAGATAAACTTTTTACGGTGTTACTCTGAAAGTATGCCAAGGCTACAGATGGATTAATGTTGGATTAGCTAGAAATCTAACACTTGGATACCGCTTTGATCTCAGAAAACGTCTTTCAAATAATGTTTCTACACAAGCGTAAAATAGATAACTCACCACAGTCCCCATTGGTTCTCTGTGTTCTTTGTCAGGTTCTCAGTACTGGTGAGTTTCTTTCCCCAGCACTGGCGGGAGTGGAGAAAAAACAGGAGCATCTGCTTATATAGCAAAGAATCATACAGCCAGAAGTCTGGTGGTTCCTGTGAGTTTCAATAGCTCTTGTCAAGCACTGTGCAGAAGGAAGCCCCCAAGTGCCATAAACACCTTTCATGGTTTCAGTTCATTGAGGACTCTGACCGAGCAATTGCTCCCTCCCTTCTCTTGGCTGTAGGAGTTGTGCTGTTTGTCAGACTTGCACCAGTCTTATATACTCTTTGGGGATGTGAAGCGGAACTCTAAACCAGTTTCCCCTTTCCTAGCAGGCTGCTTAACATCAGGCTTTTCCAACAAGGGAGACTCACTGGTGGGAAAGCAGAGGACGTCGGGGCATGCTGCGCTCTGCTAGACTGTTCCCTCAGCGCCAGTGCCTACTCAAGCAGTGGTCTCACTTGCTCCAGTTTATTATTTTCTACTCCCCTTGAACCAGTCTCATTGCACCCCCTCTGTCATCTTTAGATCTGAGTTCTAGCTCCAGGGAGTCCATACTCCTAGTTTCTAAACTGTAGTAATTCTCTTTTCTCTATTCCTTTGTCCTCGGAGTAATAGCTGCTTCCTGCAGTTACTATGGCTTTGATATCCAGTTTTCCCTTGTGGTTTTTTAGTTCTTCAGCATTTGGCCCATGTTTTTCCCCAGTGAGCCTGGGAGACTGAACCAGGGCTTTACTGCATGCTAGGCAAGCCCCTACCACTGAGCCGAGCCCTCAGTCCTGGATAACATTGTTTTGTACTAAATTTTCTGTCAGAATAACTGGTGTGGTTTTGGTCTTTTGACTGGGACCTGACTGTATAAACAAGTGTTACTTAGAATGTGATGGTGAGGAGAAACAACCCTCAAAGATAGCATTTAGGGGTGGGTTCATTCTTCACTTCCTTACTAATGCATAATAAGGCTCACTGTGGTGCATAATGGCATCATAATTAATTAAATCACTACCTTTGGTTAATTGAGATAAAATGACTTCTGAAGGAAGTGCCTCGGGGTACCAAGTGGTTAAAACACTGGGTTGCAGCAGTGATGAAGACTGAAGGAGAGATGGGTGACAGCTCCGCGCGTGCTGATGCAGCCCCAGAAAGGAAACCACAAGGTCACATCTTAGAAAGTGGTTCTGAAGCACTTTATTTTGTGTCACCACACAATCAAGCTTCCCATACATTGAACCCACTTTTAACTGGACTGGCAGCAGAACTGCCCAGCCTTTTCAGTGTCTGTCTTATGTACCATCTGAAAGGAGTTGAACCCTGAGGCTTGGAATGAGGACATCTAGACAGACAAAGATAAAGCTTAGAATCTTGAAACCTCAGAACTCTCAGTCTCCCCAGTTGACAGGCAGTTTGCCTTCCATTTGTGAGAAAGCTCGCTTCCCCTTGTCTGGAGTTCCTGTGACACCCTCAGCTAGGACAGTTGCAAAGGGACACCCATACCTTACTTAGGTCCACGCAAAATTCTGACCTCTAAAAGAATTGCAAAGCTTTGTAACCTAGAGAATTATGTATCAGAACCGATTGCTAGCATATTACATCAAAGAGGGTAAAATGTAACACTAGATCAAACCAAATGTATTGATTGCAAATATTCTCGTGAAATTCGGAATCCAAAGTGTTAACTCATTTTGTTTGCCTGGTTGATGGAAACTTGATTGATTCAGTGGCCAGTATTTAATAAGCAGTGGAGATGTTTCATGTTTTCTGTTTTGTTTTGGTTTGATTTGGGGGAATCAAACCATGTAGTTGTCTCTTTCATTTTCCTTTCAAATCTGTTAAGTGTGTTTGCTTTCATATTCGGTACGATTGGTCTGTAATCACTATGCTTTATTGCTATTGTTAATATTGGGGATTAACTGTTTAGTTTTAAAAGTGTGTCAATTTAGCCACATGAACAATATGTTGCAATTCTGTAGGACTTTAAATTTCTCTAAATCCTAAATTAATTCTGCAAAATAATATATAATGAATGCCTTAATTTCTTTTTCGACAAGTTAAAAGGAATGGCTAATGAAGTGTTACATACTTTACATCTGACATAAATTTCAGTACTTGCTAAAATTATGTTTATTTTTTCCGTTCTTCAGGTTTGGCTGGGATGTTCCAGTAATTCTGAGAAATTCAGAAGAGACCCAGTTCAGCACAAGAGTTTTCAAAAAGCAAATGAGACAAGTAAAGAATCCTTTTGGCTTAGAGATCACTAATCCATCCACAGCTTCAATTACAAGTTGGTGACTATTTTACAGAAATTTCCTCTTGTGTACCCTCTTGTGTAGCCCTTTTTTTCTTCCTCTATTGTTTTCTCTTTCGTCTTTTACCAAACATTTATTGAGTACCTGTTTGTTCAGGGCCTAGACTAAATACTGCAATACACAGATGAAGAATTTAATAACTGTGTTTTAAGAATTTATCAACTAGTAAACAGAGAGAAACATACACAGGAGAAGAACGGAGTATCACCAGTATTAACAAGAGAAGTCTTTTAGGACACTGGGCCATTTCTGTTGATCTTCATTTAAGTGGGAAATTGTAGTTATCTAACTGCCATTAATGTAAGTTAGTGTAAGGTTGCTGTCTTCTGAAGAACAGAGATCTTTTAATCTGAAATTATGGTATTTTGGTAGAAAATTTTTCAAATAAATGCTACATTTGTAGACAGTAATAATGGATGGCAGTTATTTCTGTATTTTACTTGGAAAAATAAATTATTGACAGAACCATGTAGGAAACATTGTAGGGAATTATAAAGAAAGAAATGGTTACATTTGATGAGGTGAATAGATCCATTCAGGAAAGGCTTCACAGAAAAGAATATGTTGTTTGGTTTTTAAATTTTTTTCCTTCTTTCTTTTTGGAGTCGTCTTGCTTATAAGATAAGTATTTGCCTCAGGTTTCCTGTCCAGGTACTAACAAGGCCCAACCTGCTTAGCTTCTGAGATCATGCCTGTTCATGGTGGTGTGGCCATAGACTACCTCAAGTTTAAGAAACTTCTAGGTAGAAGGAGAAGCATGGACACAGTTTTGTGACAGTTTGGAAACAGAATAATACATTAGAGAAACACAGACTCACTTAATGGGGATAAACCAAATGGACAGGTCAGGGAGCTCAGTCTGAGGGACTCCACGACTGTCTGCAGGGTTTGCATTTGGAAGGAAGGTCATGCACAGTTTGGAGCTCACAGACTCCAGAGGAGAAAATCAGTTTTAATCCTAGTTACTTAGTTCTATTTACCAGAAGTAGGTAATTTTTTTTTTTTTTTTTTTTTTTTTTTGTGAGACAGGATCTGGCTTTGTAGTTCAGGTTGGTCCTGAGCTCATCCTCATACTCATCACAGCAATCCTCCTGCCTCTGCCTCTTGAGTGCTGGGATTATAGGCATGAGCCACCACACCCGGTACTAATTGCTGCTGGGCATGAGTCTCCATACCCAGTATTGTATGTGGTTACTGGGGAATCGAACCTGGGTCCTTGCGCTTGCAAGACAGGCGCCAGAAACACTGAGCTAACTCCCCGGCCCTAAAGTAGGAAATTTTTTATTGGTATATGATACTGTGTTTGGATTTGTGTTTCTGTGTTTCCAGGGTAGAGGCTTTGATAAAATTTTAAAGGTATTTGGTAGTATTTGTTGAGTGGAATAAATTTAGTTCAGGAGTACTGTCATTTTACAAAAAGCTTCTTGGAATTTTAGCTTATTTGTGTTGAAAGAACTAATGTAAACCAAGAGAGTTGGACAGACAAACATGCATAGCACTCTGGGAAACATTTGTGAAATTCTTTTCCTGCCATCTATAAGCTCATCTCCCAGGAATGAACATGGCTTTATCTCCCTCACATGTGGGACCCTGTATATTACACCTCGTACTCCTTGAGGGACTTGCTCCAGAAGGTTTGTGGCTTTCTTGTCCCCTCATTCCTCTCTGTTTTTCTCCAGTGACTCAATACATTAGACTTATACTCTTTATTATATTCTCTTTAACTTTTTACAGAGTTCATACTTAGCTTTATTTGCCTGTTGCAGCTGTGCTGCCTAAGAGCAGGATGAGAGAAGTTGAATCTTCTGCTTTCCAGTTATACCCCAGTTCTGGCAGTGCTGTTGATCTAAGGTGGTTTTGTGAGTGCACTGGGATTTAGAAGACTAAGAAAATGTGAAAGTAGTAACTCCGCAGAGGAAGGGGACCCAAGGCCACCCACATGCTATAGCAAGTGCTGGACTCTACTTTCAGTCGGCCCCACCCTGACCAGCTTTAAAAAAATGTATGTGTTTATTTATTTTTGGTGCTGGGGATCAAACCCAGTGCCTCGCACACCTTGGGTAGGTGCTGTTCGCGGAACAGCACGCCTTAGTTCCTGTTTAGTAGCTGCACAGTGCTGCTCTGTACATTGTTTTATTTATATAATCCCTGCTGATGGACTTTGGGGTTGATCCCACATTTTGCTGTGATGATTTACCCTGTAATACATATGTCTTTGCACATTTTTTGCCAGTAGGGCAATAATATTAATTACTTTCTGGATCTATTTTTCCACCTGCTTTTTCAGGTTTTTTTCTATTTCCTATGTCCATCTTTTCTCCCCTACATCACGTTGTCAGGGTCTATAGTGACACAGAAAAGGATATGTGTGTTTTCATGTGTATGAGTATACATTTGTATACATGGAGTTTTTCTGGTTATTTAGTAGATAATGAAATTTTCTCCTCTTGAGTGATACCTGATGCTTAGAATCATATAAATAATTGAAATCAAATTCTGTTTCAACTGCCTTTGTAGATTTTCTACCAATTAAAAATTTTGCCTGACTGATTAGACAGTGCCATGGCCCTGCTGCTGTGCGGCCGCAGACTCTCTGTGTCCATACTACTGAAGATGAAAAATGAAAGCTCAGGGTTTGGTATCTTGTGCACCATTTGTTTATGCATGTGTTTCTCCTTCTTATATGTTCTTTCGATCACATTTTTCAAAACTGAATAATGCGTCAATCAGAATTCCTTTTTGCACGTAATGAAAAGATTCCAATCAAGTGGTAGTGAATAACTCCTTAGAATTGCTGCTGGGTTTAAAGAAACAAAGAAACCAAGCTCCCCTGCTGAGGACAGTGACCCAGACTGTGCCACCCAGCACTGCCTGTTGCAGCTGGCACTGCCAACAGTGAGACACGATGCCCTGGAAGTCGTTGTCCTTGAACTTGATAATTCTATAGTTGCCACTGGTGAGGAGAACATAATCACATTGCTAGTACCTTGTAGGTTCTCTAGAAATGCAATACAATAAATAACGATAATTAGCATGTCTATTTATAATTAATGTATCTATTTGTGAAATGTACTCAAATCGCAATCCTTTCTTCCAGTAAAGACAAACAAGGATATTGATGTGAAACCCTCTCTGCTTTGGAATCCGCACTCTTTCCTCAGGCTGTTCTGCATATTATATAGGACATTACCTGTGTCACAGACTCCTGAATGTCACAAATGTGTTTATTAATGTCAGTACAGCTCCATTTCTTCTGACTGTTTTTCTTTCCTCAGTGATCCTCTCCTGGGGCCCTGGTTATGTCCACTTCTGGAGATGACTGTGCCCCACTGCCCTGTTTCTTGTCCCTGGGGTCAGCTACACTATTAGAGTGGGACACAGTGTGGAGTCACTGAAAAAGAAAATCAGACTTATAAATTCTCAGCTGAAAATTTAAAATGGAAAAGCATAGCGTTCAAAGACCAGAGAGAGGCTGGAAGTTCACAGGAGCCCCTTCCATCTAGGTCCACCCTGCAGCCGACAGCTGAGCCTTCAGCTGCCAGTGGCCTGCACAGCATCCAGGGACGCTGCAGTTACGGCAAAGTTACCTGAGCTGTTTCCATTCTCTTCCTGCTTTGTTTCCTTCTGGCAGCTGGGATAACACTGACAACAGACTGCCTTGAAGACAGCCGCCTGACGTGCTACTGGGGCTGCAGCGTCCAGAAATTGTACGAAGCACTGCAGAAGCACACGCACTGCTTCCGCATCAGCACTCCCCAGGCGCTGGAAGGTGCTCTGTGCAGCGAGTATCTCCACCAAGAGCAGTATTTGTATCCTTTTCCTAAAGCTTCCCTGAGCACATGACGGCTGAACTTCTTCCAGTAGAGTGAAATGTTACTCAGTCATTGCCTGTTAGGGGTATATTTTTATTCTTTGGCTATAATGGCAATTTGCCTTTACATTTTCAACGAGTATTAAAAAGGATAGCAGAGAAGAAATATATTGCCAGTTACCAAGAAACACTAACATTGAAGACTTTGGGACAGTGCCCAGGTCTCGTTACCCACTGGTGGCGCTGCTGACCTTAGCTGATGAGGACGACCGAGAAATGTATGATATTGTAAGTAACTTTAAAATTCTGAAGGAGGGGGCCGGGGAGTTAGCTCAGTGGTTCCGGCGCCTGTCTTGCAAGCGCAAGGGCCCGGGTTCGATTCCCCGGTAACCACATAACAATACTGGGTGTGGAGACCCACACCCAGCAGCAACCAGTACCACATACCACAGTGCCGGGCGTGGTGGCTCACGCCTGTGATCCCAGCACTCGGGAGGCAGAGGCAGGAGGATTG
>PVIR01015347.1:0-38489 GCA_004026965.1 Petromus typicus
AAAAGCAAGAGAAACCACTCTAAGGGGCAGGAAAGAGAAAGAAGAGAGGCCTACTAGCGAGTCCGGGCTCCGCCCTGTACCCCTGGGTGACACACACTGCTCACCTGGAGCAGCACGGCAGTTGGGCCCCAGGCCATCTGCACTGTGTCCCTGGCAGGCAGCGCTAGTCCTGTCTCTCGGGCCTAAACACAGTACCATCAGCCAAGCAGGCCTAGTGGCTTCTGTGACTTCACCGCAGGTCACTGAGCAACATCAGGAGTCCTGAGAAACACCACTAGCTCCAGATGATGACACCGAGGTTTAGGCAGATGACCCAGCTGTGCCAGGAGAGCAGAAGCGAACCCAAAGGGTGAGCGGCATGAGAGATCACCAACCTGCAGTCGCAGTTACCACCACCACAGCTAGTGTAGACCTGTGAGCTCATCCTGTACCGGGTGAGTGCTTGCTAAAAACAATCTCAGTGGGAGTGAGAGTCTCCGAACATAATAACCAGAGGACTCAAGTACAGTTAAATATCACTTAACATAGCACAAACCAGAAAAAAATCCAGTATGAAACAGAAGAGACAATTAACTGACCCCTAGGTGAAGAGGAGTCAGACAGAGGAATTATCTGACAAAAGAATTGAAGTAGCCATCATAAAAACAGGAAATTACATAACCTCTTGAATCAGTTGAGAAAAAATAGAAAATCTGAAAAAAAAAGTTGCAAAAAAAGAACCAAATGGAAATTACATAACTGAAAACATAATTATAAAAATGAAACACCTCCCCAAATAGACTGGAGAGTAGCACGAAAGTGGGAGGTAGAACAAGTGAACGTAAAGATAAATTAATAGAATTTACTTAATCAGTAAAATAAGGAAAATATCAAACCAAAAACAACACCTGCAGAGCTTGGTAGAAAATAACAAAATCTAGGATTGTATCATATGAGCTCCAGAAGAAGAGAAGGAAGAGTGGAGAAGGGAAAACGTTTTGGCGGATGGTTACAAACTTCCCCAAATTGGCAAAAGACATCAATCAATTCAAGAAGCCAGGAGACGCTAAAGCAGAGAGGCCTTCAACATTTACACACACACTGTCATAATGAGACCTCTGAGAAAGACAAAGAATTTGAAAAACAGCCAGAGAAAATAACACACCGCCCGTGAGGGAACATCAGTTCAAATGACTGGAATATTTTAAAATCTGGAGCTATACAAGTTAGAAAAAAATAGCGAAACTTGTTAAAGTATTCCTAGGGACTGTCATCTCTAGATTCTATAAACAACTGAACTGTCCCCCAGCAGTGGACAAGAAAATGACTTGCAGATGGCAGGAAACAAGCAGTACGCGAGTAACCAGTCACCCTTCAAAGAGTGAAAAATGTGTGGGAAACACACACGCGTGCGCACACACACACACACACACACACACACACACACGACAACAGGGAGACTGTTGACTTTTTTTTTTTTTTTTTTTTTAAATTTTTTTTTTTTTTTTGGTTTTTGGAGACAGGGTCTCGCTTGGTGGTTCAGGCTGGCCCTCAGCTCAGCTTCAAACTCACATCACAATCCTCCTGCCTCTGCCTCCCGAGTGCTGGGATTACAGGCGTGAGCCACCACGCCCAGCACTGTGGTATGTGGTGCTGGTTGCTGCTGGGTGTGGGTCTCCACACCCAGTATTGTTATGTGGTTACCGGGGAATCGAACCCGGGTCCTTGCGCTTGCGAGACAGGCGCCAGAACCACTGAGCTAACTCCCCGGCCCCGGGAGACTGTTGACTTAACCAAGGAAATTAAAACAGAATGAAAAACCCAGTTGTAAGCATCTGGACTGCTTCCTATCATTTTTCGTGACTGAAGCAAAGACTGTAACATCGGGTGAAGTGGTACAGGTTTCGGAAGAGGAAATATTAAGTCAGTTGTGACTCGAAAGCAGGCAGAGTAAAGAGAACCTTCATAGCAGAAGCCATTGAGCATGATGTCATCTGCTCCTGGTGGCTCAACCTGGTGATTTTACAACTTTCCATTCATGTAAGGTAAACAGTACAGTTCTGTCTGGTCCTCGACCCATCAAGTTGTCAAGGTGTCACTTTTACTGTGACTATTATTGCCTTTCTTTTCTTTCCTTCTTTCTTTCTGTATTTCTTTCTCTCATTCATTCACTATTTTTTCTCTCTGTATGTGTAGTACTTAGGACTGAATCAGGGCCTTCATAATGAGTCCTTCTTACTTTTTACTTTAAAAGCAGGACTCTGTCCCCAAGTTGTCTAGGTGCGATTCAGACTGGTAGTCGTCCTGCTTCAGCCTCCCAGATGGCTAGATGTGTGCCACATCTGCTTTTGTTGTTGCTTTAGAAGGACCTTTTATTTTGAATTCTCTTTCTCATTTTCATTTTCTTCTTCAAAGAGCTGGAAAATCTGATAAATCATGTCTTCAAGAGCTGTATATTAAATATGTGTCAGTGAATGAGAGATTGCAAATCGAGCCTCAGGTGTGTTATAGCAGAGTCCAATCAATAGCAACATCGTCAGTTAGGTGAAAAGAATCCAGAGCTCCCTTTATTCTGGTTCCCTCCCTCTCTGGCTTGTGTGGGTTCCCAGGTTCCTGAGTTGTTTACTAGGTCTTCATCTCCAGGCTATGGTCCAGTGGCTTGTCTATGATGTTGCTGACAATGTGTTACAGTTGGCCAGGGAATGAGGCAGAGGTGGGTGGCAAGAGACCGTGTGTCTGCTAAGGGCATTTGATGGTTTACATGGCTCGAAGTTTAGGAATAAGGCACCCTTAGTGCTCCACACTTCTCTGTGTGAATCTTCAGGCTGGCAGGATGGTGATCTGTAGCTAAGGGCCTCAGTCATGAGCACAGCGGTATAGAGAGAGAGTCTGTCTCTTATTTTTTTGCAGTACTAGGGCTCAAACTCAAGACCTTGAGCTTGCCATGCAAACAGCAGCACCACTGATCTACATCCCTAGCCAAGAAACACCAAATATTCCCTTCCCCATCATCCCATTAGCTTAAACTGAATTATGCTTGCAATCCTATGTCATCACTATACACCTGGAGAATGCTGTACACTCATTGGCTTAACCTATTATCCTCAACCAATCACTTTCTGGAACTGGTTTGGCATGAATGATCATTTTAAATTGTATTTTTCATGTGTCCTGGCAGGAGGGATAAATGTACGAGGGTGCACCCCATGCTGTCGCTTGTCCTGTGTGTCTATCTGTCCATGCCCAGTTCTCTGAGTATAGTGGGGCTATGAACGGCAGTAAGGGAGGAGGAGACGCTGCATGGGAAAGAGGGGTGGAGGCACTAGGGTCAAGGCGACTCCCAGGCAGCTGGGTATCACCTTCCTTCTTTGCCACCTGAAACCATTAGGAGTCGTCTTCTACAGATGAGCCTAGAGGAGTTCAGGCAAGTAATCTGTGCACTGTTGCATAACTCCAAGCACCAAGTTTGGGATCATGCTGTTAGACTGTACACACTATCACATTCTTACCATTCCACGTGGTCTGCCTACATTCTGTGTCCTCATATTACCTATGATTTACATAGCTTGAAGTTCAAGAATAAGGCCCCCTTAGCACCCCACACTTCTCTGTGTGAATCTTCAGGCTGGCAGGATGGTGATCTGCAGCTAAGGGCCTCAGTCATGAGCAAAGCGGTATGGAGAGAGTCTGTCTCTTATTTATTTATTTTTTTAATTTTCACTGAATTGAATACTTCTGCCCTGCATGGTTTATGTCCTTGGTTAGGCCATCCATTCCAGGAGAATATGCTTCACCATTCTTCTTTGCTTAGGTTCTTCTTCAAAGTAATTAATTCTCAAGTTCTGACACAAAGTCAACAGATAAAGTATAATATTCCAGTACACTGGGCTCATAAGAAGCAAGGAGTCCATAATTGCTCAGTTTCTCTCATAGTGAACTGTAAAATCTTATTAAATATCATGTTTTCCATAAATACCTGAGATTATAATTAGCAATCTCCTAACAGTCAATTAAAAATGAAGTTGTAGTCAGTTGAATTTATCTGCATACTCACTGACAATTTTATTGTAATGTGAAAGATTGAAAAGAGATTAGATCAAGTTAAATCACACCTGATCATTCTTGAATCCTAGGAAAATTGAAGTGAAGCAAATGCTAACTTAGTCCTGAAGCCGAGGTGTCACCCCAAAGCCTCGTCAGCCAAATGACACTCCTTGGAGAGGGCTGGATCTGGAGTGTGTGGTGCTGGCATCAAGGACGCATGATGCTGAACCTCCCCTAGCTGCTTTGGCACCACCCTCGTTCCCACAGCCTAGATAGGGCAGAGAGAAGTTGCCAAAGCCAAATTTTTGCCCTCATCTGCCTGCTTTCTGTGGGCTGTTTCTCTTCTGCAGCGCCCCTTGCTGTGTGCCACCCCACCTCGGAGCAGCCTACTGCGGACTGAAACTTCTGCAGACTGTCAACCAGACAGACCTTCCTTAACTTTGGTTGTAGGATATTTTGTCTCAGCAGGAAGAAAAGCAACCGAAATCCCAAGTTAGAGTAGTTTAGATATATTTTGATGGATTCACCATAAAAAATTAAGATTTGGACAAAGGGCTTACCAAAAATGTGTCTTAAACTCTTAACTTTGGTCCAATTTTCTTTATTATTTTTGCAGACAGATCTTTCCTGTGATGCACCAGAGGAAACATTCAGCATTTATTTTCCTCTCACCTCTGGCCTGGCCAGTCATTCATCTGTGTTAGTATCTGAGCTCCCACTGGATTTCTCTTAAAATGCAAATATCTCTGAGAAGAATCCAGTCAAATCATAGAATTATTCAACATGAACATATTTTCAGAGTACTGGCCTCAATAACTGGAAAAAAATAAAAATTAAGGGTGTTTGAATGCCTGGCAAGAGGATAGTTAAGCCAGAAAAGTGATATATACAATTATGTATGTATGTATATATATGTGTGTGTGTGTGTGTGTGTGTGTGTGTGTGTTTATATATATGATATATGCCATGTGTATATATATGTATATATGTTTATATTTATGTTTATATATATGATATATGTAATGTATATATATGTTTATATATATGATATATGTCGTGTGTGTGTATATATATGTGCGTGTGTGTATATATATATATATATATATATATATATATATATATATATATGAGATTGAGAAGTGAATTCATCAAACACACATTTTTGCCATTGGTGATTCTGTTATCTGATAAAAGACTTTTTCAAATAAAACTTCAGCTCTTTCCACATCCTTCCTCTCATTTTTTTTTTCTGCCTTGTTTTTCTCTCTCCCTTATGAAAATGTTCCTGATGCTTCTCCTCTCTTTAGCAGAAACTCTCTCCTGTAAGTTCCGAAACACTGTCGACAGGACAAGTTGTTAATGAAATACAGTTTCTGCTAAGTAGTTTATCCTGCTGTTTGCGTTCTGTGTGCTTCACATTCAGTTGTTAGTTTCCTGTAGAGAAGCAGACAGTGTTTATGCATGTAGACACAATTTATCCATCTACCATTAACTTTAAGGATAACATTTGATATATGATCATTCTGTTTCCTGTAAGAATCAGTTAGGCAGTTTTCCATTATTTAATAAATACCTGAGATACCTTAGAAGAGAAAACTTTTTAATTTTTTTTATATGTGTGTATGGGGGGGGGTACCAGGGATCGAACTTGGACCCTTGTGTTTCGAAGGTAGATGAGGTACCACTTGAGCTAAATCTCTGATGAGAAGAGTTATAGTGGCCCACAGATGTAGTTTCAGTCCACGACCACTTGGCCACTACTTTGGGCCTATGGAAAGTGGTAGGAGCACAGGACAAAGCAACACCATTTCCTTATGACCTAGAAGTAAAAAAGAGAAATAAGAAGGGACTGTGTCCCCCATTCCCTTTCAAGACATGTCCCCTCATGACTTCAAACCTCTTTTATATTCTACCTCTTTAAGTTACCACCACATCCTAGTAGCACTGCTCTCTGAAACAAGCTTTCGACACACTGGCCTTTCCGGGATACTTAAGATCCAAACTATAGCAAAGTAATAAGGAAATCCCACTACAGAGGAAATATGTAAGTGCCTAAGTTACACCATATTTCTAGTTTTCTCTAAAATGTTCATCTCTTAAGACACAGAGTTAAATAATAAGACTTTAATCAACTTGATGGGGGCATTAAGTAGCCCCTACCCAGACCTCCATCTTTATTCTTTCTTGGGTCCTTCTGGTATCGTTAGAGACAAAAGCAACAGCATAGATTAACCCCAGGGCCTCCCTGAACCGAAGTCCAATCATCTATTTCATATTCTTGCAGTGTGTCCTCCATTCATGATTGAGAATTCTGCATTATAATCAAATTTCATTTATTTATTGACCAATTGAATGGCTACTTTGGACCACACTTGGGTGCTTATGATATATGGTGTGTTCATCAGCTTTCCTGTTGTTGAGACACTACCTGAGATCTGTAAGCTAAAGGAGGAAGGTTTGATTCAGCTCATGGTTTTTTGGGGGGGGGCTCAGTCCTTGGCCAGCTGGCTTCCGGGCAGGAGCATCATCGCAGACAGTGGATTGGAGCAAAACCATGTGGTTTGTGGCATGGCTTTGTGGTAGTGAACTCAGGGTAGTTCTCTCTCCTCTCTCTCTCTCTCTCTGTCTCTCTCTCTCTCTCTGTCTCTCTGTCTCTCTCTCTCTCTCTCTCTCTCTCTCTCTCTGCTATTTCTCTAGAGAATGCTGATTAACAAGCAAAGTTTGCAAAAATTTTAAATCCCAAATGGCAGACTTTGCCATTCTCAACAAATTATGGTCTACTTGGGGGAAAATGAATATTAAACAAAATAAATCAGTTATGATACCTCGAAAGGTGAATCATACTATGAAAAAACAAGCAGAGCTAGAGGATCTAAGAATAAGGACCATTTCATGTAGGGAAAATAGAACATACCTTGTGCTGAGAATGAGCTCTGGGCAAAAAGCTGGAAGATCAAGCTACACCAGTCTACTAATTGTCTGGAATCCATAACTTGTGCATTGAAACCCTGCAAGAGAACAGTATGCTGCAGTCCATCCAGAGGCAAATATTGACATTCTGTATTTATTTTGTCTGAGGTTGCAGCCACCTTAAATACTGTCTCCTCTTTCAGAGTGGCTTTTAGTGTTGTCTCTGCAAAGTTCAGAAGCTTGCACTGCTGAATATCCGAGTTATCAGAGCTGGTTCGCAGTGCCTTTTCTTGTCATGCAGTACTTTCAAACCCAGCCTTCCAGTCTGCACACTAAGCGTGCACTGAAGGTCGGGTTGTCTCCAGAGCTGGTGAGCAGGAGCTTGTGGTCCTGGGGCGTCAGTAGCTGCTGCTGATCTCTGGTGTTCCTGGGTTCTGATCCTTGCCAGCCCTGGATCATACATCCCAAGTGATTTGCAGTGGGTTCAAAATATTTCTATACTGGGCTTGATAGAACTACCTGTGGCTTCAAAACAGTGGATAAAAGGCACATTCCAAGCATCAAGAAACTTACATTGTGGATTAGAACAGTACATCAGAAAACCAGAGCATTTCGCATATTCAGGCTTAGGGAAGTAAATACATTTAAAAATCCCCTCTTCCCAAGAGTGCAAATGCTATTAATAGCATGACATCGTGTTGGTTTTGCTTAGCTGTAGTCTTAGCTTTGTGGAGTTGGGGGCAGCCTATGCTGTATCCTCACTGCACAGACATGGTCCTGAGTCCCACGGAATACATGTTCCTTGGAGCATTCATGAATAGCAGAACACATTTTTATTTTTTAAATAGATTTCCTTTATTTTATTCTCTTATCTTCCATTTAAAATGAAAAGGAAGGTCATTACTTTATTATTAGTTCACAGCCATTATATACATTCATGCATTCGTATCCCATGGTGTTTGCTGATGGACCCAGCACAAAATCCTGATCTGTGTGAAGTCATTTTCTGTCTAGAAATGGAAGTGTTCCTGTGTATTAAAAGATCTGAAAACAAGAAATGTTTTCTAGCCTGTTTGGAAGATTCTCTGGTTTACTAAATTACTTCACTATTTAATTGGAGCATGTTACTTTAGAAAGAGTTAACTTAATTTGCTTTCAAATTAGTACACGGAAGAGATTTGTGCCAGGAGATTTCAGCAGTGTCTCCCGTACTGTGTGGCCAAAGGGAAGATGCCAGTTGCGTATTACACCTGTTCAAATTGAGGCTCTGGCCATATTGTGCAAAGCTCAGAAAGTCTGATTCATAATTTCTGAATTTTGTTAAGTTCATTTACGTCTTTGTAGCAGAAACCAGGCATTGTGTTTTATTTTGTGCAAGTTTTACACACCCTAGAGTGTGAAGAAAGGACAGCTGAGTTCTTTTAATGTTTGAAGTAAACATGTATGTGATCTTTGAGGCATTTGGACATCTGTCCAAAGAGTGAGGGATGCTGCCTCACATGGGTCATTACACTGTTCAATTAAGAGTGTACTTTCACCTGACAGTATTAGATGTGCCATGGGCCTGCCACGTCACTGTCAGATAAGACGCAGCACTTCGTAAAGTGTGTTGGTGCTCCGTGCTCCACTGGTACCAAGTGGTGCAGCTGACAGTGGACAAGACAGGCTTCATGATCGGCTGCATTTCGCTAGTGCCTTCTAATTACTAACACTTTGGCTAACCAGCGTTTCTTGGGTGCTGGGGGCGGGGCATCGTTCCTGCATCTCTAATCACAAAATTATTTTTAAGCTTTTTCATTTTCAGACTCTTTCGCCTTTGGCCAAATTCTTAACATTAACTGGGAAGAGAAGATAAAAGACTAATAAAAGCTAACTCTTTAATTCTTCACAGAGAAGCTATTCACTAGCTTTTATGAACACACCATGTTCTGAAGGAGAGTGAGGAAGTGTGACAGAGGTGTGAATTTAAAAGAAAATTACGAAGTATAGAAAAGGGATTTTTGATCCAAATTGCCCTCGGGAACTTCCTTTGAGATGGCTGACAGGACGGGAGGTGTCCACTGTGTCACTGGCATAGTGTAATAAGAACTTAGGAGCCATTGCAATGTTTGTATTTAAAAAAATTAATAGCATTCAGGCCAGGGTGAGCAATTTTATGACTAGCTATTATCCAAATGTGTTTTCCTATCCTAGATTCGGCTGCAGTGTTTATTGCACACACGTGGTTTATTTTTCTGTTGCTGTATATTATCTACAACGTCATCAAGCAAAGTTCATGCGGTGGCCTGTTGCTGAGCTCACAGAGGCCTGGAGTTGAGCTTTGGCTGCTTCATGCTTTCTGCTTCCTGCAAAGCTCCTCAGTAGTATGAGGAAAACAGAAGCAAAAAGTCTGTATGAATTTCACTTCAAAACTCATTTCATTTTTGCCTTGTCCTGGCTTATTTTCCCTTGGAAAAATCTCACAGAAATATGTATTTTCTGGAATAATTTTTAAAAATTCTAAGTAGCTAAAAGTAGATCCTGTACTTCTTCAGTTGTCCAGGGCTTCAAGACAAGAACACATCTTATTTTACTTTGTTTCATGAAATTAATACATCATGATGGCACATCCTAGCATTTTATATCATTTTCAGGTGTTTCTAGATCTCATTTGCTCTAAGAGATTAAAAATGTATTTTATTTTATTTTTTCAAAGCAAGAAAATTATGAGAATGAGAAGGGAAGTTAGGTTTATCTTAAACATAAACTACTAGATTGTTTAAGTGTGACAGAACTTTCCAGCACTTTGTGATGGATGGTAGGTGTTTATCTACATATCTACTCTAAGAACAATTTAAATTTCTTACCTGTAGGAATCCTTCCGCAGATTACATAAAAACACAAGTTCTGAATATGTCTACACATCGTATATGACAATGTGTACATTAACATTATTAATGCTATTAGCATTATTATCTTCACTTGTGCTTTCCCCTTGGAGTAACATTAAAAACATTTCATAGTAAAAGAGAATCAGCATAAAAATCTAGATTTGTGGGCCGGGGAGTTAGCTCAGTGGTTCCAGCGCCTGTCTTGCAAGCGCAAGGGCCCGAGTTTGATTCCCTGGTAACCACATAACAATACTGGGCGTGGAGACCCACACCCAGCAGCAACCAGTACCACATACCACAGTGCTGGGCGTGGTGGCTCACGCCTGTAATCCCAGCACTCGGGAGGCAGAGGCAGGAGGATTGCTGTGATGTGAGTTTGAGGCTGAGCTCGGGGCCAGCTTGAACCACAAAAGTGAGACCCTGTCTCAAAAAACCTAAAAAAAAATCTAGATTTGTAAATAATTAAACATTTAACTTGATCAGTATTCTTTATGTTATGTAAATGGATTTATATTTCTGAAACTTAAAAAGAGTATTTTTTCATAATTGTTGTTTATAGGTGTTTAATGTTACAAAATACACAATGTAACTACTATTAAGAAGATGCTGGTACTTGAGCTGATATCAGAGAGGAAAATTTGTAAACTAAACTTTTTCCTCTGCATCTTTTAGAAACCAAATAAATGCATTCAGTGTTTATTCTTAATCGTCATGTGAGTCTTAAATCAGCTCCCTTACTTTCTATTTCTTTTGTATGATTGTAAATTTTTTACATAAACCTAATTGTTATCTATCTTTTATTAGGTGTCCTTAAATATTTAATAGATCAAAAGAAATGAAATAACAAATTAAAACGTTCATTTTATGTCCATTTTATGACTAAACACTTACAATTTCCCTGTTTTTAATTAGCATTTTGTGTAGGCTGAATTTCTTTTGTTCTTAAAAGAAAATGTATCCTTTTGGGAATGTAAGAATGTTTAAAAGAAAAATCAAGCTGTGAATAACTTTGTTCATGTACAGAAAATATGTATAATAGCTAAGACTTTATACCTGATTATTGAGACAAATTTCATAAATAAACATAGTTACCTTTTAAAAGCAACAGAGAAAATAAGATATATTGCAGGAAGCATTTGAAGACTATTTTTTTGTTTTGATACCAGGGATTGAACTTGGAAACTTGTGCTTGACATTGGAACCACTGAGCTAAGTCTTTGTCCCCCAAGAAATCCATTTTGTGAATTATAAAACTTCTGCATCAATTTAATTGCCCTATTGTGGCTCTGGGTGATTTTCATTTCTCTGAGCCTCAATGTAAAATGCTAGTGTTAACTAACTAAATAACATTTTCCTATATATTTCAATGAAAAGTCACACTTGAGTAAACCATTTCTCATTTCATTTGCGATCACTTGGCCTCCCGGTCTGACATATTTCATGTATAGAGAGAAGGGTGTCATCCTGTTCTTAGTTACTGTCAGCACTCCAGTATTATTTCTGTCCTCAGAAACAAAGGCATTTTCCGCCATTCACACCTCTGTCCCAAATGCTGGAGAAATGAAGTTTACATTCATGTAGCCTTTTGCTGTTGGAGTGTTCAGAGACTGGGTGGTGCTATTTTCTCATGTCAAGCCACTTCTGAGCCATCCGCAACCTGCAAGTTTCTTTCATATATAACTCTAAGCAACATGTTGTTTGTCCTTGAATGTATTCCTTCACTAAATTGTCTTAAAGATGCGAGGCTAACTGGCAAGATTATAGAAGAATTTGAAATTCAGGCAGAGGAGTTTAGATTTAATGATGTAGGAAATAGGAAATAATTAAGGTTTCTGAGGCAGGAAATGGGAAAACAGCATGGTATCATTACCACATAATGGTGGAAAATATGAGGTTTTATGTGAGACCAGCCTTTCACCACCAGTGTGGCCTTAGAATTCCCACCTGTTAATGAAGATCACACTACCTACCTCATAGGGACTTAATTGCATTCGTTGATTCAACAGACTTAGTGTTTCCTAGATACTGTACAAAAAAAAAATGACTCAGTTTTGGACTATACTGTGCCCACCATCAAATAATCAGTTCAAAAATCATACCAAAAAAATGAAGCAAATTAACCATGCACAATTGCAATGGGGTTCGGAAGGAAAGAACACATCCTAGAGAATGGTGGTATGTGTCTGCTGGTGGAAATTAATGAGGAATAAATGAGAAAATCTCTGTCTGGTTGTTGGGGATCCTCCCACATCCCTCGGTGCTAGTGTTGTAGACACGACCACACCCTCAAGGGGGTCAGTCCTGAGCAAGACCTGGGTTTGTGATCAGTACCGGCCGGAAGTACA
Source organism: Petromus typicus (assembly GCA_004026965.1). Taxonomy (NCBI): domain Eukaryota; kingdom Metazoa; phylum Chordata; class Mammalia; order Rodentia; family Petromuridae; genus Petromus; species Petromus typicus. The sequence continues at coordinate 12,149 of PVIR01015347.1, forward strand.
GAGGGGATGAGCACCCGCAAGTGGCCTTCAGTCAGTGGCACATGGAAGGGGAGGAGCAAGTCGCCCATCTTCTGACAGCTCTGCTGGACTGGCCTAAGACACATGCCCATTGTTTCCTAGACAAAGCCTTGGTTAAGTCATATGCTCATCCCTGGCTTTGCTTTCTTCCTTGATTCGTTTTTTTGCTGTTGGTATTTTCTGGGAATGTCTCCTAAATAAATATTTTATTCTCCAATCTTTGCCTCAGCTGGAGTCTGATTTCTGGGAAGAACAGTATGAACTTAGTCATTTTCTCATCAATGGGACACATGACCCAACTTAAAGGAGGACAACCCATACTCACACTCCCCAGTTGGCATGGCATGTCTCTGTCCATGCCTGAGCCAAATGTGCACAGTGAAACATTTTAGAAATCTATCTCTTATGGTCTTGGAGGTAGGGTAAATAAGAGTAATAGAGACCAGGAAAGAGTCAGGCTATTGTCTTAGAACATACATATATTACAGACCAAGATAATGCTGGTGACATTTAGTTATGATGATCAGGGTAGAATGCTTCTGTATTCTTCACTGCACATCTTATGCTATGCTGGACACCCTGGCTCTGTGAGTGTGTCCTAGAAGAAGGAACTGATCTTATAAAAATACCCCTTAGTAAGAGAGAATGTATGTACCATTAGACCATATGAGTAATCTAAGAGGTAGTAGTGTTCCGTACAGTTAGTAAAAGGTTCCTTAGTCTGCCTCCTCTGACCTGTCACACCTGACAGTGCGACAGAGCCAGGCAAATGTGGAAGGGCTCTTGACTCCATCAGCCACCTCAGCACCACCATACATGCACATAGTGTGTAAATAAAACTATGCCATCAATATAAGCAAATTTTTAAAATGTGCTCTCACCTTCTCTTACAACTCATTTCTTACTCTCAGCTGATCTTCAACAGACAATTGAAAGTCTATGTTAGCTTTGAAAGTGTTAAAAACTCATTCCCTTTCAGGGCCTACACAGACTGATCACACTGACCTATTCTCTGGACTACTCTTTTTCATTTGATTGAGACATACTTACTATCATTTGATTCTAAACATAACAACTGGTGTACTTGTCCTATGGAACTATGCAGAGCAGAGAAAGAATGTTTTCAAAAAATAATCCAGTTTACTACAGCAGGTCTCCCTCGCTATTCCTCTTCAGAACACTTCGTTTCTTTCCTTCAAAGTGCTTTTGTTTCTGTAATCATTTGTTCAGAATCTATCCTGCCCACGAAACTTCTGTTAGACAAAAAAGAATAAACTATGGTCTGGTAACAAATTAGAACATGAATTAACAGAATAAAATTTTATTTCTCCCTCATGTCAGAGTTCAGTGCTGACCAGGAGGCCAACTGGCTCTTTGAAGCCCACCAGGGAGAGAAAAGACAAAAAGCTCACAGAGGATGGCGCATTCCAGGACTAGGCCTAGAAATGGTTCCCATGACTTTCACACACTGTTGGCCAAACTTTGAGTCCCACAGCTCCAGACTAGCTGCAGGGAGGGGAAGCTGAGAAACCCAGTCTTCTTGTTTGCAGGACTGGCAGCACCACGAGATCATTAATGACAAGATGTGTTTCTAGCATTACAGTGACTGGAAACAGAAGCTCATTTGTTCAGTGATGAGTGAAGGATATGATGCCAAACGCGTTTCCGGTTTTCATCTGTGAAAGGAGAGCCATGACACATGGGCGCTGATGTACATGACAAAGAGTTCTTTTAGGGAAAAGACATGCTCTTTAGGCTCTGATTTTGGCTTATGATTTTCCTTCTATTTCAAAGATGCATAAAATATTGTAATGAGTAGGAATTATAAGTTGTAAAATTAATGGTGAGGAAACATTCTTGATTTGCACAACTAGGTGTATAGGGTACAAATCAAGACTTTTGAGTCAAGGTCTAGGGCATAGAAGGGCAAAGGATGGCTTCTTTTAGCCAAGAGTCACCGGGCAGCTCTGGCTTCTTCTCTTGCTGGCAGCTCTGGGGACAAGCAGTTCTGTGTGTGTCTGTTCCTCCCCAACCTTGTAGGCCTGAAGGGTTCGATGTCTGGGAAATACGCAGTGGCAATAATGAAAATTTTATGAAAATCCACAACTTTTGTCAGTTATCTTCTCCTTTTTTTGTCAGGCTTCATGCAAAATCTACCTATGGAACTAATTTAAGAAAGTTTGACTTTATTGACAGAAATTTAATAAAGTGTGCAGAATGCTTGTGATACCCAGCACAATAACTTGGGGGCTTGTGGAGGTTCTAGCAGGCGACACAGCTTACTCATAACCCCTGGACCTAGGAAATGGTCCTTCTCAATCGGGATGGTTGTCCTCTTTGATGAGGGTGCAGCTTCAAGAGGGATGCACATGGAGTTGTGAGGGTATGAGGAGTACCTGCCAGCCCAGTCAGAGCAGCTGAGTGAAGTCTGGTGATCAATAGGGTGGCACATGTCACAGCCAGGTGACCTGCACCTCTAGGGCTCTGACTAATAACAGAACTGAAGTCTTCTGCGAGTCACAGGATTGTTTTGAGTGTCATCTTCCAGGACCTCGCACCACATGGAAGTGGCCTGTATCTCCTACCAGGTTGCCCTTGATTCTGCTTGGAATCCCTACACTATGAGACCTGTTCATCCTGCATCCCCGAGTCTATCCAGGGCCCAGATAGCTTTAGTCTCCTATTAGGAATTGTGTCTTTCTCTCTTAAAAACCTCCATATCTGGACTTCACACCCCTGCTTTTAAATCAAATGAGCTCACAGAATCTTCTGCCACAACGTGCTTGGCTCTTTCCAGATTTTACAAGGCTTGTGAGCAGCGTGGCCCCCTGTTTTCTGAAAAGCCCTCCAACCCTGAGTCTTAGAAGCTGGGCTCCTGTGTGACATGACAGCAAATCCTAATGGATTTTCTCAAGATAATGGTGTTCTTCAAAATGCAGCCAATTCTCATTCCCAACATTGACTGTGATGTTCATTTATTCCTAAAACCATGAGCTGACTGTTGCTATTTAAAATATCTTTCAGTCCTGTAATTCAACCTAAATATTTCCTGGACCATAATTTTGCTCTGAATAGCACTTATCAACGTTCTTTATTATGCAGTGCCTGTGCTTTGTAAGCTCCTAGAACACTGTTGGTATCAAACAGTCAAGGATTTTCAGTACTCAAGTCACAGAAACACAAGAGAATATTAAAGGTGAAGCTCAGCTGAAGTTCTTAGCAAATTCAGTATCTGTTTCGAAGCACTCTTGACATTTCAAGCCCCTGGAATTTTTTACTTATACAGTATTTGGAAACATATATCTAAAAATTTTGTATTGTCAAGTATGCCTGCTGTACCCTGTAGATCTGAAAGATTAATTTTAATAAGTGTTTAGACATGCACATTAAGCGACTGTATTTAGATATAATTGAAAGGTGTAGCTGGTGATTGTAGAGCTTGGTATCCAGATCTGGACTGTTTACTGCACTGTGGAGCTTGTTAGAGGCAAGTCAAAGGGGGGTTTGAGGGTGAGCTGTGCCGCAGAAAGACCCGCGAAGTGCGGGGCGGGGCTTCCAAGGCGGAGGACCGTGACAGAATTCCAGTCTCCTGGTACCCGGAGTGAACGGGGCTTGGGGTGTCTCATGATTAGGGCACCTAGTGAGCAAACTTAATTTCTAGCATGCTGACTAAAAAAACTAGAAGCCAGAAATGGCACAAAATGAGAATTATAGCCCAAAGCAAGGACCTTTTTAAAGGTTTTCAAACAATGCTTCTATATGGAAGCTCTCTCCGTGGGTTTTTAAAATAGACTTCCACCTGGGGGCTTAGCCACTGTGCCAAGTACTCTCTGGACCAACAAGGCCAAGGAGGGTGCTGAAAAAAAAAACCGGTATTATTGGAGTTTCTGAAGCATTTTATTTGATTTAGAGGAAGGGAACCATTAAGACAAATGTGCTGGACTCTATTATAACCAAAATAATTTGTTGTAGTTTTTTACTTTTTAACTCACTCATGGCAAGGCCAGTTTCCAGTGTGTTGCAAGAGCCAAAAGCAAGCCTGCCTATCTTTACAATAACATATAATGGAAATATCAATTTTTCTAAATTTAGATCTTTATTTTCTTCTGTGTATTAAGTGGTGAATCTGCCTAAATGTAAAGGAAAATTTTCTATTTAAAAAATGGCTGCAAGCCTATCAAACATAAAGAATATAGAAATTGATTTTTATCAATTTCTTGGAGAACAATATATTTAGGGTTATAGTTTTATTATAATAAAAATACCACATTATCTTTCTCCTAAGGAGAGTGCTTAGTTTAAAAGATTTTACATTATTAAAACAAAAACTATGAGACATATAAAGTCAATTAATATTGCCATTTCACAGGAAAAACCCATTTTTAATCCGTGATCTAATCTACATCAATTGGTATTTAATCAGACCAAACAACAACTTTTTTTTTTTAATACTTTCAGCAGTCTTATGAGTGTTGCAGCCACACCTTGGTTATCTAAATTACACAGTTCAAAGCTGTTTGTGATCTGCTATGAAACTGATCAAGGAGTTTGGATTCTGGGAAGTAGATGTAACTGCTGAACATTGATTCAGTCTTTTCCCCAAACAAAAATTCCCACTGCAAAATCTCATTCACAATAGGGAACTTCTGACTGTGATAAGATGTTCTCCTACAAGTGTTGCTTGGATAATCTCACCAATAATCTTACTGTGTGCTGTTATTCTGTCCCTTTGTCAACATGAACCCTAAGCTCGGCCAACACCCTCCTACCAAGTATTTCCTAGTAGTAGTTGCAAAAAGAAAAATATACAGAAAGACATGTTATACAGTGGGTTTGCCAGCTCACCTTGTTTCCAAACTCTAGTCAGCTTTCTCTCACCTTGACAAAGTACCTGAGATTGACAGTGATGGAAAGGAGAGGTTGAGTTGGCTCCCGGTTTAAGGTTTCAGTCCACAGTTGCTTGGCAGTGTTGCGCTTGGGCAGCACTGTTGCTCTGAGGCTTCTAGAACATCACAGTGTAATCATAAAGGAAAGTGAGCTGCTTAGCTCATGGCTCTATTCAGGAAGCAAAGACAGAGAGAAAAATAGAAGCTGGGAGCCTGGCCCCAAACTGTAGTGCTGACCTCCCTTTGCCCTAAAGCTCTAGAGCGTGTCACTGGTCCGGACATGCTGCTCTGTGTGTCTGCTTCACCGACAGGACAGATTCACTGAGGAATTTTCTCAGCAAAATCAAGTCCCCTTCCAAAAGAAATTCCCTTCTTTTAATAACCTATATTTATTCACCATAGTATATGCATAAACTCATTCAATCAAGAAGGGGAAAAGAAGGAGAGGGAGGAAAACAATGGAATGTTTAGTTTGCAATATATTGTTAGAATTTTGTAGAAATAAAAGAATAGATCAGGGAGAAAAGCACCTACAGGCTCATTGTTTCATGTGATGAAACATTGATAGCTATAATGTGTGGCAAAGTGTTATAGAAGATAAAGAGTATTGGAAGTTTGGAGAGTGGAGATTGTATATAACTGAACAAAATGGAGAAGACCTCCTGGAAGAGGAAGCTCTTATGTGGACTTAAATGAAGTAGTGACCAGACACACAGAAATTAGTAAGTAGAAGAGCAAGCCAGATGGGGTGAGCAAGAGGAACACAACAAATGGGGTGGGGGGAGGGGTGCTGTGCGAGCTCAGTGGCCTTGGCCCATACATTACATAAAGAGAGACTGCTGCAGCAAGGCTGGGGGACAGAGAATCAATTTTTAATTTGAAGACATGATAAGGAATATGGATTTTTCTCTATGTAAACAGTGTCAAGATTAGAAGGACTTTAAATTACAATAAAACCTTAATTCCTATCTTACATTTTTATTGTTTGTTTTTCAATTTTCGTTTTTAACTGAAGCATTCAATCTTACTTTAATAACACGTTTGTGATCAGGAAATTGCCCCAGCCTAAGCAAACCATTTGCTAAGCTTGATGTGTGCTGAGAGTGTGTGTTCCGAACCAAACAATAATTGCATCAATTAAATAAATATAATCTTCCCCATATTGACTGCTATTTATATATTGCCACTAAAGTTTTTATTCCAAAATAGCTTTTGGAGTTCTCTTTTCAAGAATAATTTTTTAATATCTCAGTTGTTGTATATGCAGTTAACTTTATTAAACAGGCCTTCAATATTTTCTACATATTTTTACTCCTCTTGCAATTTTTTTTAATTTTTTAATCTTTATTGGTACATTACTTGTATGCATCATGATTGCACTCCATAATGGGGATTTGTACCAGTACAAGACACAACTTAATTCTCATTTTTTCCCATAGTCCTACCCACCCTACTGCCCCCTCTTTATATACATAAAAATTTGTTTCCTTACTTTTTTGTTACAATCTCATCATTCCCCTTGCAATTTTTGATTGCAAAATCTCACTATAATAAATATAATGGAGTGTCTCTTGACTGCTAAGATTCCACCTTCTTCCAGTATTTCTCTCCCACTACTAAACAAAGATTCTCTATATTTCTGGCCTGCACATCAAGTAATTATGTAGAGATTTTGGGTTTTATAGATATGATATAAAGACTTTATGTTGAGTATTTAAATTGGTATCTTTTAAGGCATGTTGCTTTATTTCTCATATCAACCATGTGTTGGATAAAATGCAACTTTAATATAAAGTCAGTGTATCAGCATCTGTCTCATGGAAGTCTATTTTCTAAGCAAATTTGGTTACTAAAATTGCATGAGGGTATTTTGTGCTCTATTATTTTAATTATGACACATAGACTACAGTAAGCTGTGAAGACCTGTCGGTGTAATAACTGTCAGTGTCAAAGCACTTTGCTTGTTTTAATGATCACTGGGAATTACTGAATCAGGGTTCAAGATACAGTGGTGAGAATATAAAGCTTTATTCAAATGGAGTAATTAGAAAAAGAGAAGGGAACTCTGACCCGTAAGAAGAAATTACGTCTGTGATTTTCAAAACGACAGAAAATGCCTTTCACATTTATTATGTAGTTATTCATAATAAAACAGGCCAGGAGGAGCGTCCCTAGCAAAGCATTTTCCTTGCAGGTATTGAAGCGCCGCCGTGAGAAGCCAAGTTGAACAACAGTGTCGTTTTGTTGCACGCAGGGTTCATACTCTCGCAGCTCAAGTGTCCGATGTGGTAGCATTTGTGCAGTGACTCTGCTAGGACGTGTAACCTGACAGCTCCATGGGCCTCTTATTAAGCTCTTTGTACTTGTTCTTGCTGATTGTGTTCATTTAGATGCATTTGTTAATTTATAAGTGCAGTTGATTAAAATCTTTTAAATTTTCTTTTTTTTTTTTTAAGGAGCCCGCTACATGAAAAAAAATGCAAGTCAAAGTGGTCACAACCTAGAAGTCTGCAGAGACAGGAATAACTAGCAAGTAGATACTACATTATTTTATTTTGCTTAAGTATATAAAATTCAGTAGTGTTCTGGGGATTTAACTATAATGACCAAGTAGTCTTATAACTTTAAATTTATACTTAGCAGAATTTGTGCTAACCAATATTACATCATGCAAATAATTAGAACGAAAATATAGCAACTATGGATTTTAGGAAATTCATTTTCTGTCTGTAGTAATGAATTTTTTCATAAATATGAATTTAAACACTGTGTCTTTCTAAAGATTTACTTTTAGAGCCTAATTCAGCACCTATTCTTTCATAGAAAGAGTAAATAAATCCCCCTGTGTCTTGTGACATATTTAAACACTATGTAAATGTATTAAATCCTTTCATAAACTATTAATAGCAATTATTTTATAATCATGCTTTTAGGAAGCAGAGTGAAATTAAATTCACTTTTGAAGGTAATGTGCCAAAATTTCAGGGTCGAACTAAAATGAAATCAGGCACAAAGCAAGTAATTTCCATTTGTCAGTTATTCTGTCGTATTTTCAAGAAAGAAATTAGAGGCTTAATGATAGTACCATCCAGAATTTTTATGATTGGATAAAAATGGGCTTAAGAATGTGAGGAAGTTAAATAAAATTGTTTGAATGGCAAGAAAAATCTTTCAACAGTCTCATTACTTAATATCAAAGTAGTTGGAGTCTCTTCTCTCCTCAAAAGTATCCTGAAAATTGTAATAGAATCAAAGTTTAAAACTGAAAGAATTTTAGTATTTGCATCACATATTTCTAATATTTTACTAGATAATGGAACTGTGTTTGCAAAGAAAACTTATATTGCACATTAAAATTATATATATATTTACAAGTATAGATATGTATAAAAGCCTATTTTTTCTGGATAAAACAATGCAATTCTTAAATATTTTTTCAGTGGTAATGGTGATTAAAATGTACTTATAAATAGTACTAGAATAATGATAATTTTCTAATCAAAACATTTTAGAAATTGTGAATAAATAATTTTATGTTTAAAATTCTATAGCATCCTTCTAATTGCAGTACTTTGGGAAGAGGAAGCAGGAGGATTTCAAGTTCAAGCCCTGTCTAGACCACAAACTTAGCAAGCTCCAATCTCAAAATAACAACAATGATAATAATGATAGTAATAATAATAACGATGATGATGATGATGATGATAAAGGGTAAGGATGTAGGTCACTACAGAGGCCATGAGTTCAAATCTCAGTACCACCAAAAAAACGCAATGGCTGTAGATATTTATACTACAGAAATATATAAAATGTATTTCAATTGCTTAACTAAAGAATTACGTAAGGTAACTAACATTTCTTCATTTTCAATGTCCTTTGAAAATTTAATGAATAACAAATAATGTATGATATATACTCATATATAAAGTTCATCAAGGATTTGTACTGTTACAAGCACACATTTTGGTAGAAAAAAAACCAAGTAATAACTCAATAGAAATGAAAAACATTTTTATAATGTAAGTTATTAGCCTTTAGAAGACTTGGCTTATTAATTTCAGTTGTTTTTTTTAACTTAGATGGTCATGCTTACACTATGAGGATATAGAAAGGGAAGCACATTCAAAATTATATTCCAACAGCTCAGCTAAACTGTCTTCATACTGAAGGAGAGAGAGTTGGGCAGGCAGGCATGTTTAGAAATGCCTTGGTAACAGTCGACACCAGTTTTACCTTAGAAGAAAATGTTTTAGTCTATAATTCAAAGGAAATTCAAACTTAAAAACAGTTGTAAAAGGGGAAACATGTTGGGGAGCAGTATTAAAGCAGCCTGTTGGGAGCGTGGATGGTGGGGGGCTACTGGGAAGTTGATAGCTCAGATAATCCAAGTGGAAATCTCAGGAGTGCAAACTAAAGAGGTGGCAATAAAAACTTTGATTTGAAAAACAGTATCTTCTTCAAGTGATTTTCTAGGTACCTAGTTTGGATGGATGGACAGGGATCCCCACATTGTAGATCTACACCATTAAAGGAAGAACAGTAAACTTTTATTAATGAGAACGTTAGTAGGAAGGAGAAACCCATGTGCCTGTAGCATAAGCAATGTGACAGTGTCCTCAGGAATGCTGCAAATCAAGAGCTGGGGTAGCGTGCACAGCAAGATCCTTGGGCTCGTTTAACTGTAGGAAGAAGGTCGAAGCTGCCACAATTTAATTAAGCAAAAACACACACAAAATTATGAGGCTCAACAATATTTGGACATCAAAATTCTGTTTTAAAAGGAGATCAGCCTTAGAAATTGAGCAGTAACCTTAAGTAACAATCAAACCGACTTCCAGCATCATTTTTCGGTGTTGTTATTACAAGAGATTAAGAAAGCAATGAGACTCTGGGGGTCAGCAATGTCAAATGTGCTAAAAATTCCAGGGGGAGGATAATTGAAAGATAGAAGAACTTTGGACACTGCAATTAGTTAGTAATTGAGACACCAGTGGAGCCAAGCCAACTCTGAAGGCGAGATGGCTCTATGAACCATGATGAGACTTTATTTGCCTTTATTTTTACTTTATCTCCTTTCCAACATCAATCCCAGCAGTAGGCCTTTGTTTTTCAGATTGATCTATGGGTGGTTTAATTATTTTTAAATTAGGTTTAGTTATTTTCATAATATTCATTGTTTTAAATATCCTAAGACTTCCTGTTATTTGAATAGCTAATTCAATTTAGTGCACATTAGTTAAGGAAATTTATTTCTGTGTAATCTGATCACACATACATGGCCTGTTATTCTTCCATTTCCTAATTACATAAGTTATTTCCCACATGAGGCTGACATTCTTATTTGCCTCACAAATAATTTCCAGCAATACCTAACATGTACTTGGTGCATTTCTTGGGAATTTATTAGAATAGTGAGTAAATCAACATATACCTTGTTGTATAATTCCCACTTTTATAAAGTTCTGATTTATCACCTGTTTGCAAAAAAATGCAATATTGTCTGACTGTTTTTGATTCCTTAAATAAATTAAGAGCAAATGAGATTATGAAGTACTTTTATCTCAGATTTTTCCGTCTGATTCTCATTAGCCCCATTTTCAGTTTTCTTGCCCTATCCCTGTAAATTTAATTTTCTAGTTGTAGTCAAAGTATAATTGATACCAAATCATTTTTGACTTTTTATTTGGAAAGGAATTGCTCTTAAATATTTATGTTGCCTCTTTCCAGCATTGTTTTCATTTAGGTGGCATAAGTAATGTACGCTCACTGTAAATGTTTCAAAGAGTACATAAAAGTATGATGAGGAGCACAAAGTCATTAGCTAAGCCACCCCAACGACCACTGTGAACATTTGCATTATACATGGATGACTTCCCGTGTAATGGGGAATCATTTCCAACAATGCTGAATCATCCCGAAATACTCCTTTTGGTCTCCAGTGTGTTTTCTTTTAAAATCTACTCCCTGATTTCTCCACAGATCCTGGCAGCTTTCTTTTGAGTAACGTTAGCATGGTTCTTTCTTTTTGCATCCTTCTTCCAACATTCATATATTTATGGTGCCTTATGAACATTGTATAGTAGACTTCTTTAAAACTTTAGTCTGATAGTATTAATTTTTACTTGAATTATGCAGTCCACTTATGTTTAATTGCTGGTACAGCATCTGGGTTTAAATTTCCCACATTATTATCTTTTTCTCTTTAATTCACTTCCTTGTATTCCTTTTTCTCTCCATTATGCTTTCCTTTGGGATTTTGATTGATTAAATACTTCTTGTTATACTAATTTTTCCTGTACTAACTAATTAGATAGACATTTTTCCTATTGTTACAGTGGGTACTAATGAGATCCTAACATTCATCCTTGAAATACTCTGATCTAACAGGTACTTTGGCAATTCCCTGATATTGCTAGATTCATGGAAATCTTAGCCCAATCTTTACCATTGCTGTCATTGTTTATTTTTCTTTAGATATCTTTAGTATCATTCAATTTATTTCTACTGTTATTTGTATACTCAACATCCATCTCAACTTAACTACACGTCCACCTTTTCCCTTGTTCTCTAGTTCTTCTTGCCTATCTGTCTTTTCTTGTGAAAAGCCACTTTTATAGGGCCGGGGATATAGCACAGTGGTTCTGGCGCCTGTCTTGCAAGCGCAAGGGCCCGGGTTCAATCCCCGGTAACCACATACCTACACTGGGCATGGAAACTCACCCCAGCAGCAACCAGTACCACACACCACAGTGCCGGGTGTGGTGGCTCACGCCTGTAATCCCAGCATTCAGGAGGCAGAGGCAGGAGGATTGTTGTGATGTGAGTTGGAGGCTGAGCTCAGGGCCAGCCTAAACCACAAAGTGAGACCCTGTCTCAAAAAACCTTAAAAAAAAAAAGCCACTTTTATGTCTAAGGGAATCTTTTTAGTATTTCTTTTTCTGCTGATGGGCCAGAAATAAATTTTCTTCATTTTTATTTTTTCAGAAGTATTTTATTTACTCTTGTGAACTTGATATTTATATTTATAAAGCTGCCAAATTTCGAATAGGTCATCCTTTAGTTTTCTAAGCTTCTTTTTCATCTTTTGGGAAGAAAACCATCAATCTTATTATTATTCCTTCAGTTACTGTTTGTATTATTATTTGAGATTATTTTGTAATGGTGATAAAATACTCATACATTTACTGTCCTACTTTTAAATTTACAGCTCATTGGCATTATACTTAAAATTATTGTGTTAATATATATTACCTCATAAAAGTAATAAGGAAGAAACATAACAGTGGATTTCAGGAAACTATTTTCTATCAAAATATGAATAATATTTTCATCAGAAATAAGAGTTTAAATATTACGTCTTCTCCATCACCTTCCTCTCAGTTTCCAGAAATCACATTTTTATTTCCTGTTTCTATGAATTTGTCTATGTTAGTACTTAGACATATGAGTACTCATATGAAACTCATATGAGTTTCCTGAGTCATAGAGGATTTGTCCTTTTATTAGTGCTTTCTGGATTCATCCATATTGTAGTGTGTGTCAAAATTTCCATACTTTTTAATGCCAAATACTATTCCATTGTGGGTATAGACCAAGGATTATGTGTTCATCTGTTAATGTGTTCATCTGTTAACCCATACTTGGGTTATTTGTACAATCAAATGAATAATGGTGAATAATGCTGCTATGAACATAGATCTACAAATGAATCTTCAAATTCTTACTTTTAACTTTTGATATATGTCCAAAAATGGAGTACTTTTACTCTGCAATAATTCTACTTTAAATTTCTTCAGTAATTTCCATACTACTTTTTTATTGCAGCTGCACTAGTTTACATTCCCACCAATAGTGCACAAGGGTCTCAATATTTCTATAGCCTCACCAACACTTATTGTTCTCTGGTACTGAAATCTTTGGTTATGATTCTTTTTTAGTAGCCATCCTAATAGATACAAATTTATATAAGATTATTGTTTTGATTTGCTTTTCCTGAGTGACTACTGATGCTAAATGTCATTTGTAAGAGACAGGGAAAGGAGACATTATAAGAACCTCTGCAGTGAGTTCTAATCTCTCGTGAACCTGACCACAAGGTGAGTTAATTAGATACCGAAAAGATAGAAAAACTGAGACTTAGAGAAGAGTCTGCGTCTGGGGTCTGATCAGTGCTTCTCTGGGCAACAGAGGCAGAAGACCCTGAGCTTGCCACATTTTGTTCAGTACATCCAGAATAACTCAGAGGGCAGCAGCTCCATACATCCTAGAGCACTAAGGCATTTCTGTTGATTAGGAATTTCTCCATCCCCAGGATGTCTCAGCTGGGGCAGTCGTGCCCTGCAGCCTCACATCATTACTGGACCACTGAGGTCTTAGCTGAAACTGCCAGAAGAAACAGAGTTACGTCTTGATGTGCTATAGCTAGCATGTAACCAAGAAAATTAGCCCTAATCATGCTTACAATTGTGAAATAATTCCCCCTTAAATTATGTAGAATTGCTCCTGTCAATCATTTTATGTGCTTATTAAGAATTTGCATATCTTCTTCAAATTGCGTATTTAATTTTTTTGTCTTTTTTAAACCTACTTTATCTAGTTGCTTTTTAAGATTTTCTATTTTTATTTTCATTTATATCTAATGCACCTAAATTTGTTTTATCCCAGTTACTTTGCTTGAGTTGTGTAAATATTTTAGAATCCCTGAATCCAAGCCTTTTATCAATTTTAGAAGACTCTTAGCTGTCATTTTTACTAGTATTATTTTGACCTCATTTTTGTTCTTCCTTCTCAGACTTCAGTTAGATCTTTTACCTGTACCCTACATCTCTCTTCTTGTTTATTGTATATTTTAACTTTTTTTCTTTGCCTTTAGTTTGTGTATTCTCCATTGACTTATCTCTGTCATATTTATACTATGTTTGTTGTTAAATTCTTATTTTCAGATACTGTGTTATTCAATTCTGGCATAGTTTATCCTTTTTCTATGTTCCAGTTATCTGGAAAATCTTATTTCCTTTCACCTATCCTGTGTTAACCATCTTTCCTATTATTTTCTTGAACATATCAACCATAGTTATCTGAACATCTTTCTCCAACAACTCCAGTGTCTTGATCTTTTTTGTCTGTATTTTTAATGTCTATTTCCTGAATCGTGGTCATCTTGGGCCTCTGAGTAATTTGTTGGGTATTTTTTTTACCTTAAAACTTTAACTGATAAAAGCTTTATATTCTAATCTTTTCTCTATATCATCATGTCTCAGGATATGACTACTCATAGTTGATTTCTAAAGTATGGCCCTGATATACAAGAAATGGCTACATGACCAAGTAAATACCTTCAAAGCTCACACACTTAGCAGTTTATTATAACAAGACATTGTGACTTTGTATCTTTCCATAATTTTTAAGTAAATGTCAGACACTGAAAATGTAAAATTTTACACCCTTCAAGGGGGTACTCTGTTGGGGAATATATTAGAAAAGGTGTCCCACGGAAACCCACAAGTAGTTATGAAATTCAAGACTCTGTGCTTTACCCCATTTCTCAATACCTCCCCTGTGGAGTTAAGATTTTGACATATGGATATCAGGGGAGATGCATTTGCATTCGGCTCATTGCACAGGGGCTCCAGAAGTCACAAAGGCATGTGAGTCTTAGAATCCATAGGGCTTAGAGGTTAAAAATGCACGTTGCCAAGTTGAACTGTCTAGTGTAAAACACAATCCCACTTTTGTCTGTGTGAAACTGCACTCATTGCTCAACCTTTCACCACTTCTCTTTCTTCACCTGTAAAAATGCATGTAGCACAGTTGTATATCCTATATCTGAAGCAACGTAGGCCAAGTGTGTTTCTTTCAGAACTTGGATTTTTAAAAATGTGTTGAAATATGAGCATCATGCATCATGAGATATCTTGAGGGTGAAAATCTAAACGTGGAAATTTATTTATGTTTCTCTACATTTTATGTTCTTAGCTTGCAGTCATTTTACACCATATTCTTAGTGCACCTGCATTATGAGAGTAGTCCACCATGTGAGGTCATGTGGAATTTTCCACTTGTATCATAGTGTCTGTGCTAAGTTTTGAATTTTGAAGCATTTGACATTTCAGATTCCTGATGCTCAGCCTATAATTGTACTTGCATCTTAAGATTGTCTAATCTTGGGGAGTAAAATAGCAAAGCAAAGTGACAAAACCTTGATAATCAAGATATTCTAAACCTTTCTATGAATAGGAAAGTGAGAACATGTGTGAATGGGTGGAAATAAGCAGCACCTAGATGCGTGGTCCTCCCTGCCTGCACCACACTGAGTGTCCAGGCATATCGCCAGCCCAGGAAAAGGTAGCCAACATTTGAAGTATGATTTCTACTGCTTGCATTTTTGCTCTTATGCCATCATCAAGTTGAAAAATGATAAATTAAAGTACTGAAAGTTGAGGGCCATCTGTACCGAGGGTAAAGAAATAAAAATCAAATTAGACAAATGTATTGTAAAAGAAACTAAAAAATAATTGCTTTTTGAAACTTTTAAGCCTACTCTAAAGTTATTTTGCATAAACAACATTCTCATTTGTAGTTTGTACAGGAAGTGAAGCATAAACTTAAGCCAGGCATGATGATGCTTGCCAGCACTCCCAGCTGCTGGGAAAAGGAGGTGCAAGGGTCCCCCGAGTTCATGAGTTCAAGACTAGCCTTGCTAACAAAGACTTCATCTCATATTTTAAAAATCACTTTTTGTAAAATTATACAAAACAAATTTGTTTATAATGCTAGGATTTATTTGTCCTTCTGTTATTTATTGAGCTCTTCACTGTTCTCCATTCTGGAGACAGAAGTAAGAGAGACGAAATCCATACTCTCGGGAGGGCTCTTTTGTGCATGGCAGTGACTGTTGAAGAATTTGATGGACAAATCTTGCCAAATGTGAAAAATGGATTAAAATAGGAAGGCACAGGAAACACAGACATCATTTAGGAGGCTGGTCCTCTTTGGGGATGAGAATTCACAGAGACATACTCATAGGTATTTGGTTACTTTATTTCTATAACAATTTCATTTCCCAGCACAATGTGAATTCCTTTTGCAGAATGAAGTTGATGACTGGATGCTTTTGATTCTGTACAGTCACCAAAATGCCAGCTTCCATCTTTGGTACCTAAGGACTATGGGTAGTATGAGTGGAAAGAAAGTTATAGGAATTCAAAGATGAGCTACAAAGTAGGTAGTATGGGTGGAGATGAGGGAAAGCGAGCAGGGCGGGTGGCTGGATCCGGGCCTGATTCAGGGTGGGATGGGCAGTGACCACCACCAGCTGCACACTACAGGCTCCTGGCCAGACCTGAGCTGCTTTGGGATCTTTGTGAGACAGCAGCTTGGCTTCTGTGCTTGAAGTGTCTCTGCACCAGGCGAACGAGTTCCAGATGCTGCCAAGTCTAACTGTATCCTTGAGTTATGTGTGCGGAAGAGAGAGCCTGGCTCCACCCATTGGCCAGGAGTATGTCTGAGTCTGAAAGGAGGAACTGAGCTTAGCTCTTTAAACTGTAGAAGCCCCACCAGTCTAGCAAGGGAAGGAGGGCTGAAAACAGAGGAATCAGCATTTATTAAACAAAGTCTGTGTACTCCCAGTACTTTTATAAACGTATTTCCTTAGCCCTCATGACAGCTCTGTTAGAAAGACCAGAAACTAATTTGTCACTTTTCTATGGTTACCGCAGTTACTAAGGGGAAAGTTAGCCTTGCAGCCTATTTGTCCATGACTGGAAAGACCATTCTGTTTCTGCTGTATGGCCAAGAGGAGTGAGTTTGCTTGAAATTGGATGTAGTGAACCTCGTAAATATGTTGTCACCATAATAAAACTCTATAGTTTCATCGGTGTATGAAACAAATGAAAAACCCCTTCTTGAAGCAGCAGCAGCAGGACAGTGACAGTAGTGGCAGTGATGCTGTAGAAGGTGGCATCTCTGGCCACCGTGGAAAGAAGAGATTGCTGAAGGTCCTGGGACGGGCAGCAGGCGTGTAGGGAGCAGCACGGGAAACATGGAGTTCTGGGGTAGAGATGTGAGCTCGACTGACTGAATGACAATTAAACCCGAAGATGTAAATGAAGCGGCTTAAGCAGAAAGTACGAAAGTGAGGCAGGAAGAGAACGGACTGTGAAGGCTGGATTAAAATGAAAAATAAAGTAGAGGGAAGTGGGAAGAGGAGTTCAGGAGGAGTGGCCTACCAAGTCAAATACTGCAAAGAAACACAGTCTCTTATTTGATCTGTAGCTTAGATGATTACAGGGACTGTGGAAGTTTTGTAAGCACGAAGGAGAAGGAAATGAGCTGGTCTTGGGTTGAGTGTAAGGTGAGCATTTGTGTAGGGAGGATTATCGAGTACCACGAAGGGAAACTGAACTACAAAAGGCTGCAGCAAAGACCTTAGCAGAGATGGGGCAACGGTGAGGCTGGGAAAGCCCTTTGGAAATGTGATGTGAAAAAAGGACACTTGACTTCTATGTCAGCAGCAATCACTCGCCGGAGCGTGTGTCCTCAGGGAGGCCATGACATCAAAGGGCAGTGCCTGTAGGGATGCCCACCTATCAGCCATGGGGAGCCACCTTTCAGCAGCTGAAGATGGGTAGAATGAATGAGTGCACCTTGCAAGGCTAGAAAGTAGGGGAGAAGGGACGCAAAGTCCAGGTCACATACACACACATACATTTTTTTTTAAGACAGGGCCTTGCTTTATCATTCAGGCTGGCCCTGAGCTCACTATGTAGCCCAGGTGAGCATGAACTCAGCAATCCTCATGCCTCTGCCCCTGAAATGCTGGTATTACAAGTGTGAGCTACCATGCCTGGCACTGTAGTATGTGGTACTGATTGCTGATGGGCATGAGTCACCACTCCTGGCATTGTTATATGTGGTTATTGGGGATGGAACCTGGGCCCTGTGCTTGCAAGGTAGGCATCAGAACCACTGAGCTAAATCCCTGGCCCACATTTCACATACTTTTGCTGTAAAGGGCTTTGTAACTGCAGCCACTAATCTTCCAAATTCTTGTTCATCAACATGTTCTTGCCAATCCAAATTCTTTATTGACAGATTTTCTTCTGAAATAGGTATTTCCCTTACTTACCTCTCTCCCAGCGAAGTAGCTGTCTTTTCTTTCATTGTTGTCATTTCGTTGTTACTCGTAGCTTACTCACACCCTCAGAAACAGTGCGAGTCCAGTGGGTTCCCAGGCCACCCCGTTATCCTGTGTTACATGAAAAAATAGATATTGTACAAAATTGTTTTTTTGAGATTGTCATTAGAAAGGAGGTTTTCCATGAGAACTCTACGTTAAGGAATTTCAAAATTATAAACTAAGACTTTGTGACTCTCCCTACATTAAAGAATCTGGTTTTACCTATTTTATGGGGAGTTTCATATTTCCTTTGAAATCCTAAGTCAATATGCTGCAATTATACATATGAAACCTTACCCATCATCTCTTGCTTATGAATATAGGAAAACCTTGAATAGAAGTTGTTAATCACTTCGGTGGTTATTAATCTGGCAGCTCTGAGTGTGGAGGGTATAAAAATAGTCCCCAGGAGGAATCTGAATCAACAGGCGCTTATATCATCATGTCAGCTATTGTTATCACCCTGCATCTCTGTTTTCCCTGTAGATTCTTAATTCAACATCGACTATCTCTCGCAGTCACCTGACATGTGTATTAACTGGCAGCTTTATTACTTTTTTGAAATATATAAGATATTTTTATATCATCAATAAAAGTTTAATATATAAGATGAATTAGTGAAAGAATTTTTTAATTATAAAGTTCTCTGTTAAATCTCCATCTAGCCAGAGATTAGCCCCCATCACTCACCAAAAGAACCTGAGAAGCATAGAACAGCTTTATTGAGATCTAACTAGAAACTGTTTGAAAAAGGCAGATTTGTTCTTGCTTGAAAATACCATATAAACACCAAAAAAAAAGTTCCATCTGTCAAATTGCTTGGAGAATGCATTTAACAAGGAATGCAAGGAATGAAGCTACGTTAAAGGCCATAAAATGTGCAACAAGAGAAAGGAGAATAAAGCTACCCTGTGGTTCACTGGTTTCACCTACTGTGCAGCGCACTCCTTGTGAGCAAGACAGATTGGTACTTACTGCTACATCAAAATATCTGCCGTCGCACAGGAAGAGAACTGGAGACAGAGCCTGGACTCCAAATTCCAGCTCTGTCTGTGCTCATTAGCCAAGGAAATGTGAAAATTAATTATATTTCCTTTCCTTTTAGGGATCATAGCAACTTTTCCTACCAGGAAAACAATAGCAACAGTGACTTGTTTGGGAACAAGGAGCTCACAACTTCATTAATAGAATTACCAGCCGGCCAGTGAAGAATGTGCACCTTGACTTTGTATCCATGTCCAAAGGCAAAGGGACAAATTCCAAAGAGTTACTGAGAAGCCGGATAATGGCAATTGTATCAACTCACTATTGTTTCACCAAGACGTAGTAGCAGTACAAGAAAATAGGAATCATTTCCAGATTACTAGCAGAAAATAAGCTGCTCTTAGCCCTCTGGAAAAGAGACACAGTAACATATTGAGACACCTTTTTCAAAGGTAGCTTTCTGTTCAAATTGTACTTTTGAAAAGTATTCACTTTGCTGTCAAATCACAAATTGGAAAAACATTATCTGGGACAAAATGTTCTGTGTTAAACTTATTGAATGTGGTCTCCATCTGTGAGTGTTAGCAAATCTATCCAAGAATTCTCTATTGATGCATTTTGAAGACAGGAGAGTAACATCAGATGTGCTGTGCAGTTTAGAAGCACTTATGAAACTGAAACTATCTTACTAAATGATTTTTTTTCTAGTACCAAGAATCAAGCTCAGGACCTCGCGTTTGCCATCACACTGAGATAGATCTCTGTCCCTTAAATAATTTGTTTATTTGTAGTATGAAATAATTTAGTACTTTGATGTAAAACCTGAAAATAGCCACCCTCGTACCCTTATCGTTTTTTGACTTTTGCGAGAAAAGTAACATTTTATTGATAATTTAACTTAAATACTAGACAAATTAGTTGGTTGTTTCCTTTTATCCCAACTATCACATTATTATTTAGTGGCTAGAAAATAAATATGAAACTGTAACAAGTTTCTCAATAGAAAGTGTAACAAGTCACAAAATTAATGCAACCTTAATCGTCATCGTCAAACAATTGCTCTTACAAAAGCTCTGGAATACAACTTCAGAGACTAGAGCTAAGTATTTTTTAAAATAATCTAAACATTTGACACCATAGAAAATAAATCCATTTTCCTAAAGATGCTTACAGCATTAGACATTTGGATGTATTATAAAAAATAATATTGCACTCGCTTCGGCAGCACATACAGTAAATGAAATGTAAAAAAGACACCTGCGCCCACATCTGAGTGGGGAGTCAAGCTACCCAAAAGATCAGGCAGACACTTGTGACTGCAATGTGCATCACTGATAAGTCTTCAGAATTTTGGTCAAGTTAAAAAAAAATAAAAAATACTCCAGAAAGCTAAGAAATAAAAGATCTGGACACTTTCCCAAATGCAAGGCTTATAAATAGCAATTATTTTAAGGCCTGTATGATAATCTTGTTCTGAGGGAGTAAAATGCAGTTTTGTAGTGACAAATTGGAAACATAATCTCAAGGGAAATTAGTCAGGTGACTATATCAGTGGAGGGACATCTTCAGAGAAACAAAGAATTCGACAGTCTTTAGCTGGGCCTCTTAAGTGCAATAAGATTTGACTCTTATTTTTGACAAAATGAGTGAAGTGTTGGCTCTCTCTCTTTTTTATGAATGAAAATACTTTAATTTTACTGAACTAAAACTTAGCAGTAGATAGAGACTGGTTTGCCACCAAGATGCTCCACTGAGATATGTGCTTGCCAAAATATATTTCTGTAGAGTAAACCACATTAACAGCCTGGGGATAGAGTCTATGTGGTTAAACAGGATTCAAGACATTCTGGAGACACTGGGTGTCAGGGGCTCAGAGACTGGTCCAGAGCTGCGGCCCAGGAAGATGCGAAAGGGACTGATTCCCAAGAGAGAGAGAGAGAGAGAGAGAGAAAGAGAGAGAGAAGGCTCCATTTTTGTAGAAAACATAGTTTAAGAAATAACACGTGGAACATGTTTTCTTATTAACACAGGAGATGTTAAATAGTGACAAAAGTGTTCTCTGTCTATGAGTTTAAATATGATGACATAGTAAGAAAGAGTGATTTGACGCATGTCATATGACCGCCTTATTGCATGAGCCGGACTCAGGCGGAGGTCTGTGCTCCTGAATCCAGAGCCTTCCATGGGAAGCTGGCCGGGCTCCTGACGACCTCAGCGCTCCCTGTTAGATGTGCGGCTAAGCTTATAATCGCTCCTTGTACTACTTTTCCAGGAACACGACTCCCTTCCACTCCTATGAAATGGCACATTATTCACCCAGAGGCAGAGACGAGAGTGTAAAATTAACTCAGTGAAGTAATTATATTTAAGTTGCCCAGAAAACAAGGGTAATAACATGATTTGATTATTCGTTATTTTCGGCTCATGTTCCTTTACTTGCATTAATTGAGTACCTGAGTCTATAATAGATACAAGTGACTCCAATTTATTTATATTTTATTCCTAAAGGGCCATAGAAAATTTCTTGTAAATTGGGCCATTTTCTAATGGAATTATCATTATGCAGCAGATGTCTAAAGTCAAAATTTTGAAAATGTAAACTATCTATAAGCCATCAAGTAAAACCTCTATTAAATTGCAGATACCACTATCGAAATATGCACATATACACACACATTCACAAATGAGAAGGGTTAATTCTGAATGTGTAGCTTAGCCAACATTTTTACTCAGTAAAGTATGGCAAATTTTTCTCTCATTAATAATCAGCTTTTATAGAAATAGCAATATAGTGAAAGATTTTACATATACATAATATATAGTGAAATTTTTACTAAAATGAAACAAATTATTGATTATCTCCCAAAGTTATCCATTCCACCCCCATGGCAAGTATCACAAAAATAACGATAATCTACTCACTTAGCAAAACTCCTGAACAAAATATACTACTATTACTCACTGTAACCCTCGTGTTTTACATTGGATTTCTGAACTTTTCCCTCCTATATGTCTGTTGTTTTGTATCCATTGATCAGCTGTCCTGCTCTTCTGGCTGGTAACCTGCTTTACTCCCCCTCTCCCTCTGTCCCCACCTTTCCTTCCCCCTCCCCCCATCCTTCTCCCTAGCCCCATCTACCTGTTTCAATTCACATATAAATTCTCCTTTCTATGTCTAGTTTGTTTCATATAGCATTAAGTTCTCCAGATCCATCTGTGTGGTCCCAAAAGATATAGTTGCTTTCTTTTTAAAGGCTGAACATATAAACATATGTGCATATCCATATCACTTAGTGATATATAAATATATCATAATAATGTTAGACATTATATATAATATATATAACATATTACATAAGATACATTTGCTGTATTCAGCTGTCAATACTTAGGTTTTTCCCATATCTTGACCACTGTGAATAATGTCACAGTAAACATCCTTCACCCAAGGTGCCTAGCTTCCTGTAGGTGTATACCAAGCCAAGGACCCCCTAGGTCACAGCAGAACTCTTACGAATGACCTCCACAGGATTTCCATCACAACCAGCCCTGTCACATTCTTACCAATTTACATCAGACCCTTGCAGTATTTGTTATCTCTTGTCTTTTTGACAATAGTCATTATTCAAGATGATAACACACAATGATTTTAATTTATATTTGCCTGCTAATTGTTGACACCAAGCACTTTTTAATATACTGAACAGTCATTTTTGTGTAGTTACTGGAGAAATATAGGTTTAACTCTGTGGCCCATTTTTAATTCACATTATGTCCTTTTCTGCTTTTGAGTGCAAGAGTTGTTTGTGAATTATCTGATATGCAGTTTGTGATTAGTTTTTCCCATTTCTTGGGTTGCCTTCTTCATCTTCGCCATGCAGAAGCTTTTTAGTTTGTCGTGACCCTGTTTTTGTAGCCTGAGTTTTGCTGTGAAATTCAAAACCTCATGGCCAAAGCCCTGTCAAGGAGGCATTCCCCTGTGTTTTCTTCCAGGCACTGTTTGAGCTCAGTCTTCTACTTTGCTCCTTTATGCATGTTGCATCATTTTGGGCGTGGAAAAAGCTAAGAGTCCCACTTCCTCCTTTTGCATGTCCAAGCATCACCCTGTTCTCTCTTCCCGGTGCTCTTTTTGAAGGCCAGCTCATTATACATAACTGGAGTTACTTCCCCTTTCCACCCCATTGGTCTCCTTCTGTTTTTGTACCTGTATCATATTATTCTAATTGCTGCAGCAGTTCTATATGTGAATCGGATTGAAGAAGTCTGGTGCCACCAATTTTGGGGGGTCTATGAAGGGTTTATTTGTTCCGTCTCAATCTCATAAACTTCTACTTCTGTGATGACTGCACTGGGCTTTTGATGGTGATTTTGTTAAATCTGTGTATGACTTTGTGTGTTTTTCTTCTCATTTAGGGGCAAAGTAGACCATATATTATTTTAGTTTCCTTACATTCATAAGTTATTGGTTTTTATTATATAAATCATTCACCTTCTTGGTTAATTTTTATCCCTAGATATTTTATTTGTTTTGATGCTATGGTAAATGTGAATGTTTCATTTCCTTCTTGTAACTAGGTTATTATCTGTGTATAGAAATACTATTGATTATTGTAGTTGTATTTGTATCCTGTGACTCGACTGGATTCATTTATTAATTCTAAGAGCTCTTTGGGGAGATCCTTTCTACATATAGGAGTATGCCATCTGCAAATTTTATAGTTTTCTGATTTGGATATATTTTATTTACTTATTTACTTCATTTGACTGGTTACTAGTACTAGTACTTCTCATACTGTGTTGAGTAGAAGTGGCAAGCATCCTTCTCTGTACCAAATTTTAGAGGAAAAGTTTCCTACTGTTCCCCATAGATTATGGCCTGAGCCATGAGGTTTTCCATAAAAGTCTTTGCCATGTGGAGGTATTTTCCTGCTGTACCCATACGTGAAGAATTTTACAAGGCCAGGTTGGTGGACTCTGGGAAATGCTTTTTCAGCATTGATTAGATGATTGTGTGGTTTTTCTTTCTTATGCGACCTATCAGCTGCATTTGTTTCCATGTGTTGAAACTGCCTTACAAATTTGTAAGTAATGAATTCCACTTAATGAGGAGCCAGTGCTTTTTTGATGTGCCCTTGAATCTGGTTTGCTAATGCTTCAATGAGGATTTCTGCATCAGAAACCTCCAGAGATGTTGGCCTCTAGCTTCCTTCACTGTGATCTTGACATAGGCCTCAAAGCGATCCTTGCTTCATTAAAACATTTGGAAATGCTCCTTCTGGGTATATTTTTATGAAGAGTTTAAGAAGTACTATTAACAGTTCTTTGAATGTTTGACAGAATTTAGCTGTGAGTCTTCTGATGGTGGGTTTTTCTTTGTTGAAAAGTTTTAAATTAATCTTCTAATTTCCTTATTGTCTGTTCACACTTCCTATTTTTTTATTTTTATTTTTATTTTTTTTTTTTTTTAGGTTTTTTGAGACAGGGTCTCGCTTTTGTGGTTCAGGCTGGCCCTGAGCTCAGCCTCAAACTCACATCACAATCCTCCTGCCTCTGCCTCCCGAGTGCTGGGATGACAGGCGTGAGCCACCACGCCCGGCACTGTGGTATGTGGTATTGGTTGCTGCTGGGGTGAGTCTCCACGCCCAGTATTGTTATGTGGTTACCGGGTCCTTGTGCTTGCAAGACAGGCGCCGGAACCACTGAGCTAACTCCCCGGCCCCCACACTTCCTATTTTTTCATGGCTCATTGTCAGTAGGTTTTTAGGATTTATCTAGGTCCCCTAGGTTGTCCAATTTGTTTCCATATTATTGTTCAGTATAGTCCTTTGTGACCTTTTGTTTTTTCTGAGACATCTGTTGTACTGTCTGATTTTGAGGTTTTCTACTTTTTTTCTAGCAAAAATCCAACTCTAGATTTTGTTGAATTTCCTCTAGTTTTTCTGTTCTCTGTTTGATTTACTTCTGTTCTGATTTTTATTATTTCCTTCTACTAACTCTGAATTTAATCTATTCTTTTTCTCTCTCCTTAGAGTGTAATGTTAAGCTCTTTTTTTAGGATCTTTATTCTTTCCTCATAGAAATACCCATGCATTGCTATAAACTTCCATCTTAGAATTTCATTTATTGCATGCCATGAGCTTTGATTTGTTGTATTTATATTGCTATTTGTCACAAGTTGTCTTTTAATTTCCACTTAAAGTTGTCTTCAATCCATTGGTTTTTCAGAAACATGGATTAGTTTCCACAATCTATGAATTTTCAAGATCCCTCCTCTTTTATTTCTAGTTTCATACCATAAAAATCAGAAACAAATGAAGATATTATTTCATTCTCCTCAAATTTATTCAAATGTCTTTTGAGGTCTCACACATGATCTATCCTAAAAAATTTCCAACTTCAAGAAAATAAAATATATATGATCAGTTATAGCACAGGAAGTGTGGTTATGTCTATTGGGTCCATTTGACAAAAAATAGAGTTCAAGTCCAACATTTTCTATTAATTTTATGTCTTGCTGTACCATTGTTGAAAATGGAGTGTACCAGTTTAGTACTATTACTACTATTTCCCATTTTATATGCTATCTAGCCCTTCCTACCCATTAATATTTCCTTTACTCATTCTGGTACTGAAGTGCTGGCTAAAAAATATATAATCCCTATGTTATCTTGATGAAATAATCCCCTATCAACAAATAATGACCATCCTTGTCTCTTGTGGCAGTTTATGACTTGAACACTGTCTTATCTGATAAAGGTACAGCCAAGCCTTCTGTGTTAAGTGTGTGCATGGGGCATCTTCTTCTGCCCCTTCACTTTAACCCTGTGCACATTCTGAAAGCTAAAAAGAGTCCTTGTAGGTAGCATCTAGCCAGCTCTTGTTCTTATCTACTCAACCACTTTGTATCTTGATTTGTGACATCTAACCCCCTTACTCAGAATTCTCATGATGAACAGGAACTTCGCCTGTCATCTCTTTGTTGCTTTCTTACTGCTGTATTGATCCTTTCTTCACTTTTCTTCATCTTTTGTTGCTTGCTTTTTGAGACTTGGTGCGTTTTATGGTGTTAATCTTTAATTTTTTTCTCCTCATTTGCGTATCCATGGTAATATTTTGGCTTTATATTACCCATGGGTTAGCTAAAAATTCTTACAGTGACATTACTATTTTATGCTGATGATTTTAACTGTGGTCACAATAGATACCTTAAACATTTACGCTTCTCCTCCCCATAACTTTTATTTTTGCTGCCAAAATATGTATATTTTTCTGTTGT